>CAKAOH010000121.1:0-60244 GCA_916701665.1 Sebastiscus tertius | reverse complement strand
AGACTGGGTGGTGGCGGTGGATGCTGTACCTCCAGTGGTCATAGTAGAGGGAGACTGGGTGGTGGCGGTGGATGCTGTACCTCCAGTGGTCGTAGTAGGGGGAGACTGGGTGGTGGCGGTGGATGCTGTACCTCCAGTGGTCGTAGAAGAGGGAGACTGGGTGGTGGTGGATGCTGTACCTCCAGTGGTCGTAGTAGAGGGAGACTGGATGGTGGTGGATGCTGTACCTCCAGTGGCCGTAGAAGAGGGAGACTGGGTGGTGGTGGTGGATGCTGTACCTCCAGTGGCTGTAGAAGAGGGAGACTGGGTGGTGGTGGATGCCGTACCTCCAGTGGTCGTAGAAGAGGGAGACTGGGTGGTACCGGTTGTTGTGGAGGGCATTGAAGTCGTAGGACTGGTTACTTGGCCTGACACTAATACTGATGGCAGAAGTAGTCCTAACAGGAGGAAGCACAGGATGCCTGTGCAAAAGGAAAATATGTATATAAGTGTAAGGAAACCAGATGTGAAATTATTTGCAATTATTAAGCTTAGCTTTGCACTTTTTCATTAATATCAGGGAAATTGCATTTGTCTTGCATTGGTTACCCTAAAAATAAACACTGGAATAATTTCTTAAAATGGCTCAAAAAAAAAAAGAAAAAAAAAAGTGTATTAGAAATCAATACAAAACAAAATACTAAAATGCCAATGTGTCGCTTTTGAGTAGCCTTCCAGTTCTCCATCATAAATATTAGAAACTATTAGAAAGCCTTTTATTATCCATGGATGGATTGCCAACAAAATTTTGCACATAAATTCATGGTCCCCTGAGGATAAAGCCTACTGGTTTGGTTATTCCATGACTTTACCTCTACCGCTACGATGAGGTTGACATCTTTGTTTTTTAGTTGAATATCTCAACAACTGTTTAATGGACTGCCATGAAGCTTGATACAGATGTTCATGGTGCCCAAAGGATTAATTACTTTGTTGATCACCCGTTGAAGGCTAATATTAGAAACTTTGTCTCTAGGGATAGCAGTCTGTCCACCACTTTGGTCCAGACATAAATATCTCAACAACTATTGGATGAATTGCTTAGAAATTGTGGATGGACATTCAAGGTTCCGGGATGATGAATTGAGTTGGCTTTGCCTCAAGAACCAGAGCAGGGATTTCTGGCACAACTTCACTTACTTCAAAGTTGCCGGAGAAGAGAAAAAAGTCTGAATAGGTTAATTTCCAGCAACACCAGAACACTTGATTGTAACATTTTGGCTGGTGATCTTCGTCAGGGTTTGACTCTAGAGCCACAATGAGGCTGACATTTGTGATTTTAGCAAAATGTCTATTGGATTGGATTGCCTGATTCATGTTCCCCTTAGGATGAACTTTGATGATCCCTCTAGTGCCGTCACCAGGTCAAAATTTTAATCTGTCCAACACTTTGTTTGTAATGACAAGAATTGTAATGACATCCCCATCAGCCTCAGCTATACTTTGACCTGGGTGTTTTCTAGCAAATGTAACACGCTAAACTAAAGTAAGACGATGAACATGGTTAAAGGTACAGTGTGTAGGATTTGGTGGCAGCTAGTGGTGTGGTTGCAGATTGCAACCAACTGAGTAAACCTCCTGCTCACTCCTCCCTTTCCAAGGCTGTGGTAACATGAGCAGCTGAGTGCAAAACCACGGTAACGCCGTTCACCTCGCTCAGAGGCCGTCCTTACCATAATGGCACTACTTTGGGAGCAATGGAAGTCAGACGGCGGCTGGCGGTACCACGGTTTAGCACTCTGTGGCTCACATTACCGCTGTTTCACAAGCATGTCGGAGAACTACGGTGGCCTTCAGGTAACGTAAAAACATGAAAGTCTCTCTCTAGACCCAGTTTTTGGTTTGTCCGTTCTGGACTACGTTAGAAACATGGCGGAGCAACATGGCGCACTCTGTGAAGAGGACCCACTCCATGTAGATATGAAGGGCTTATTAACGAAAACACAACAATTAGAGTTATGAATATTATATTCCATTTCTGCTAATAGATGCCCCAAAATGTTACAAACTGTTCCTTTAACATTATACCTGCTAAACATCAGCATGTTAACAAGTCATTGTGAGCATGTTAGCATGCTGATGTTAACATTAAACTCAAAGCAACACTTAGTCAATAAGAGTCTACAGCGTGGCCATGGTGTACCACAGGAAGAAAATTGAATAATAATAATAAAAAAAAAATTCAAGCATCAGGGGTAATGGGAAAAGTGAAAATGTAAGATAAAGTGCGTATAAACGTATGTAAGCATGCATGCTTGTATGAGTGTGTGGCCACACTGGTGCACAGTACCTATGCCAACATCATCTATTCATGAGAGAGCTACAGTATGACATCTTTGCTTTTGGGACAGTGGAGTCCCAGAGTTTCAGTGGCTCTACCTGCATTTATTTCCTGACAAACACCCGCTTTATGACTCTGTGTTATTTCATCATCCAATACATTATGCAGCCTACGTGGCACACAATATACACTTTACAGTACAATAAATTAATATGTGATGCTTTGGGTAGAAAACATCAACCAACAGGCATGTAATAGAGAGAAACTTCAGGTTTCACCCTCACAACAGCCACGTGGCCTGTTGAAGTGTCTTTGAGCAAGACTTGCACTGCAGTACATGCAAGTGTCGCTCCGCATAAGAGGACAGCTAAATCCCAACTGTTAAAATATTCTTGTGCTTTGACACACCTAATTTTGTAATTCTAATTGTCCATATTGTAATTTCACTATTTTTAATTTTCTCTTCTCTGTAGGTACAACATCTATTGCAAGTCTGTCCATCCTAGAAGAGGGATCCCTCCTCTGTTGCTCTTCCTGAGATTTCTTTCTTTTTTCTTTGTTAAATGTATTTTTTTGGGGACATTTTCCCTTATCTTAATTTATAATCTAAGGATCTAAAGGGTGTCAAATGCTATGATTTTGGGCTCCATACATAAAATTTACTTAACTTTGCAGACAAGGTTGGTGGAAAGAACAGATTTATGTATGTGACAGTTTTAAAACAGTGTTTTTAAATAAGCGAACATTCATACCTGTGTTTTTTCTATAAGTAGCGGAGGCCATTATCACGTTGGCAGAAAGGGAGAGAGCTCTTTGTCCAGCCTGTAATGAAGTCGTATCCTGATAAAAGGATGAGTAAAACATACAGTTAACATGAATGAGACAGCTGACAGATGTTCTGCTGTACTCAGATGCAAAGACACATTCCTGTGTGTCTCTCAATTACAGTTGTGCTCATTCACATTAACCCACCTGAGCAGTTCTTTTGATTTGTGAGTCATCTGTGGTCTCCTCTGTTTACAATCCTCCCTCCCCCATGAACTGATGTCATTATTGTTTGGTTGAGTCACAATAATAAGACATCAATAAATGTGTGATTTAAAGCTGCACTTCAACTTCTTTCATATTTTTACACACCGTTTCTCACAAACAAAACAAAAGCTTTGGTCATAACATTTTAAGTTTAAGCATTTTCCATCAGTGGTCACCGCCTCATCAGGTCACTTCTGCTAAGATTAGTTCTGTGTAATGACATACAATTTATATTAGTGTCTCTGTTTGCAGTGGCCTATCAGTGAACACAATTAAAATGTGTTTGTTCCTCCATCAGTCCCCTTGGGAGAACCGCTCAGCAGCACGGCTTGTTTTTTCCCCTCTCCCTCGGAGCCCAGCGTGGCGTCCTGTGGGCTCTACACCCTGGAAACTGTGTGACAACAGCGGCCATTTTGGCTTCCAGATGAAAATGCAGAGTTCAATTGGAAAAAGTGAAGATTAGATTTCTTAGAGGATATTCAATTTGAAAAAGTGCATCAAGAGCTGTGTTCAGGTGCTCAACTCTCATGCTGTAAATCAACATCTTCCTGTTGATCTCGTTACATAAACTCACTATGAAGATTTTCATCATGCTGTACTAGTGAATCATGTTCAAAATTTAATTATAGGACTAGTTAAATGACAACAGTATCACCTGCTGAGTATATGCATAAGAGACTGTTGATGGATGTAAGGGAAAACCGGTGTCTATATGTTTCTATATAAACAGAAAACCTGGCAATGTTTTCTGAATAATATTGTAATCAGCCAAAATTGCATAATTTTAAGGATATGACATAATTCCTTGTTTTTTAGGCTGAAAAATGAATTTGAATTGACCAATATTTATAATCATTAGACAAATTCACTCATATTTAATCAAAAGAATTGTTAGTGATTGACTTTTCATAACATATTGATAGGTAAAATAACATTTGTAACAGAAACGTTAAAACATAACAGATACCACCACATTCCCCTGCTGTATCATTTACAACAGCTGTCGTGATTCCCTGTGCACAACCATCAGAGCTCTATTTAGCTGAATTTAAATCATGCTCACAACATTTAAAATCAGTAATGTTTCTATAAAAGTCCACTCACCTGCGGTGCACTTTGTAGGTTTATTTTTTGTGTCAGCTGTGGTTGAAGTGAAGGAGCTCTCTCTCTCTCTGGCGTTCCCTTTCTCTGCTGCACTCCGTCACCTCCCCCCTTTGCTTCCTGCCGACAGCACTGAAGAGGCAACGTAACAAGTGGAAACTCTCACCTGCACATCTATACTAGTGTGAGAGGAGGAGACTAGAGGCCTGTGGTTGCTGGGTGGGTCTAAAGATGCCCTAGAAGTGATGTGGTAATGATTCCAGGATAACATTTGGGTACTTCCACAATGGGCAGGTTAAGTTACAGCATTATACGTCACAACTGGAAACACTTATTTCACAATTATCCTATTATGAATGATTACATACAACAGGTAAATAAATACTTCTAATAGCAGTTTCTGCGATCAAAATGTCTTTTAATACCACTTTACGGTGTGTGCAATCCAACATAAAAAGAATATATTACGTTACATCACATTGTGTGGTGGCTTCGGTGAAGGTTAACTCAAACTGTGCACCCAGCATTTAAAGATTTGCTAAAATAACTCAGCAGATTAAGCCTTTGTGAGTCTATAAGAGTACAGGTGAGATTTCAGAGCCCTGTGGGGTGATTGTATAGGGAACTCCTAGTTTCTGTTCAACACAATGTGAAATCAGACCCCCTCTCTCTGCCCGCCGTAAAACCCCCACACACTACAATTACCCCTTTGTGGCCTAAAGAACGTAGAATTCTTGGGCACGACACAAAAGGCACAATTCAGGTGAGTCCTTCCTGTTTTTCATCACAGATGAATGAAACACATGAAATGTTGTCTGCTGTGTACGGCTTCTTATTCAAACTATTGTTACTGAAGATACACAGGATTCAAGTCTGGCTTTGAATTGTATTTGTATTGTCATATTTCTCTAATTTATGGAGCTCTCTAAAGGCAAAATAGGATTTTCACAGCAGACGTTTTGACATTTTATCATTGCAGGGTAAACACAGGTGTCACTAATAACAATAATTATGGTCCTGTTCCATTTAGGTGGGCCAGGGCCTGGGATTGTGCATGCTGACTCACTGGAATGGCTGTGATACTAACTACAACAGGACCAGAGTTAAATTTGATCAATTACACCTGTGTTTACCCTGCTATGACATATCAAAACGGCTGCCGTGCAGAGGGCCTATATGGGCTGTTTATTTATTAGGACATATTTATATAAAAATAGAAGACTATGTGTCCAAAAGACTGGGTCTGTATCATCTGGGCATCATTGCTGTTGCTAAAAATGGTCTTAAAACAATACTGACGTTATCCCAACACGTTCTCATCCCATCTCGTCACATAGGCCACATAGACGCTTTGTCAGACCCCTCGACGTAACTTTTCGGTCGCAGTGAACGCATGCTTAATGTTATGAATTAAACAAAAACACTTCCTTAGGTTTAGGCAACAAAACCACTTAGTTAGATTTAAGAAAAAACAACATGTTTGGGCTTAAATTACTACGTTTGTTAAGTGAAAATGTGACTTGATTTTGTGAAAATGGGGCACGAACGAACAGCTGATTGTAACGTGAAAGTGACACTTAAAGCACGGGACACGAACAGCGGTCTCCTGGATGAAAGCCTTGCGTTTGTTGGACCCAAACACTTCCCCTCCTGCCTAGTCTGTGTGTGTCTCTTTCGCTCTTTAAACTACATTACCACACTCCTGGCTCACTTTCTCTGAGAATTTACTGTTGCTGCGGATGGGTTTACATTGTAGTTAATGGAACGCCTGTTGCGCCTCATACCGCTGCTACAGGGTGCCTCCCTCATGCTGCGGCATCACACACCGATGGCTGTGACAAAGCCTCGGTATTTGACATCCTGGGAATGAATGACGGTTTGCATAGCCATATGTTGAAAGAGTATCTTGGCTGTATTTGTTCCTCTTGTAGAGAACCCTTCTTCATTTCCATAAATATCAATTTCCAATCCACACTCTTCATCAAAATACATTATTTTACTGTCCTTTTACTGAATTTGTCTCAGGTTCTCCTGGGTGTACATTATTTTCTGTATTATTCACCATTTGTTTCACTGAGAGAGTGATTTTCTGTCTCTCTGAAAGCAAACAACAGATATACGCAGCACACCTGAACATAAGTGGATCATGTAAGTGCTGAATTCATACGCCTATTCACACACACACACAACAATTAACCATGTAGATATTGCCTGTAGGCTCACACTTCACTTGAATGACCAGTTTTACTTCGAAACCAAAGACTCAACAGGATAATCAGCGAGGAAGAAATGCTGCCTCTTTTCACACCTGATTTCCTAACAGTGAGACACATGACGTGGCGGTTTAGGCTGAACACATCTCTTAAATAATCCTGTTATACGCTATTTAATATGTGTCAAATACAGAGGGTCCAGAGGTTTAAATGTGTTTTTGTTTGTTGTTATGAAAGTCTGGGTTGCAGTCCCTCCTCTCACATTTGACTATAGACCTTCTGTCTAATGTCATATACAAAGTATTTAATCCAAATGCCATTGTTTCAGTTCCTCTGAGCACACAGAACAAAGTGTAGCCTTTTTTTATACACACAGAAGCAAAATTAGGAAATTTAAATATAATTTAATAAATATTTAATATGTAAATCCTTTGTAGTCAATAACTAATTGAAGTCTATAATCCACAGACATCAGCAGACACCGGTGACGGGCTCGCACTGCTTTACACTGTTTAACCATAAAAAACGTCCTTGGTTCAAGGCTGGATTACCGATCAGGCAAAATGGGCCCCGGACCCTTGAGTTTTTGGTAATTTCATTTATTGATCATTTGTTTCATTAGTACTGTGTGCACCACTAAATCAAAATATAAGCATTCCCATGTTGTAAAAGGGCCTAAAGGTTCAATCTAGTTTTAAGTCTTTATCGTTTCAGTATATCTTGTGCTTGGTGCTTAATTAAGGCACCACAAACTAATTACAAATAACTGATTAATACCACAGACTGTATACACACTCAATGAACAGAATGTGGGAGAAAGGAGGGGGTCAGTTGAGGCCTCCTAATCACCATCCCTTCACTGTTGATTACTGTGACAGTATTTCGGCTCTCTGATATACTGATATGTATTGTACTGTGTAAAACAATCCATGAGATGCTCTGCCTGACTTCCTATATTGTAATTAAAATCTTTATATTTTAACCCTTACAATGATTTGTGCATTATTTCATGGTCCCTGAGTGTCTTTATTTACAGTTTACACAACATTAATTCACCAAATGAATTATAATGAGTTTAAAATCCACTCACCACTGTTTGGTTTCTGCTGGAACGGTGATGACAGGCATCTTTTTGAGGCTTTCCTCGGCTACCCAGAGCTCTCCCAAGCCAAGAGGCAATCTCCAGTTCCTCCGGGAACACAGCAGCAGGTTTACAGTTCCTACAATACTTCCCTGGTTGCTTTGTCTGTATGTTTAGCATCATTGTCCAGCTGCACTGTCCTAAAACTGTGGCTAGAAAAGGGCTTTGATTTCTGTGATGTTCAACCATTGTAACTCTCCTGGATCCACCACTGGTTCGGTCTTTACTAACTAATGTTGTTTGTTCAAACATTGTTCAAACTTACTGACCTTCATTCTAATATCTAGTGGAGATACCAAAGATACCAAACGTCTGAATTTTAGGTGCACACTGATAGGCTCCAAATTGTTTGTTACTCTTTCCATTGAAAGGCAACATTTCAATCTGTACAGATCTTCCTCAGGCACACGTGAGAGAGAAAACAGGCCTTTCTTGTAGAGGCAGTAATCAACTTAAATCATCGTCACCAGCTGGTCAGCAAACAGCAGGGAAACAAAATACCACCAGGTGGCGATCACAGAACTCCTAAACACATTTTAAGAACATTTATATAAAGTGAAATCTAGAGTATTTGATATTATACTTAATATATATCTATTTAATGTCCTAGCTTTTACAATGACATAAACCAGTGGTTTCCAAACTGGGGGGCAGGACCCCTAAGGGGGCCCCAGAGTTGTAAAAGGGGGGGCGCGGCTAGGCTAAATATAAATGATGCATGGTTCTGCACTGGCCTGGGGAGTGGGAGGGATGGAGAATATTTTTTATCTACAAAAGGGGGCCCCTGCAGAAAAGGTTTGGGAACCACTGACATAAACAGATCAGTTAAACGACACTATACTATACATATTTTCTGTTCTCTTGGATTTTTAATGACTGTTTTTAATTGTATTTAAATGTCATTTTTTGATGTGTTTCTTTTGCACTTTGTCTCAATGCTTTTTTGTGTTTTTTTGTCTCGATGCTTTTGATGTTTTATGTAAAGCTCTTTGAATCGCCTTGTTGCTGAAATGTGCTATATAAATAAACTTGTACTGAATTAATCCAAGTTAAATTTGAAAAAATAAAATAAAATTTAAAAGCATGAGTTAACCAATTTTTGTTTTTGTTATAATATTAATAATAATAATAATAATAATAATAATAATAATAATAATGGCTTCCTTTAAGTAACTATTGAACATTGACCAGAAAGTGTTTGCTTGCTCAATTGTAAATATTTGTTTACTTACAGTATTTATTTACTTATCATTTTCTTTCTATTGTATTTTATTTGCATATTACTGGACAGCAAGTGTCACTGTCTATATGTTAAACATGTCCACATACATCCGTGAGGGGTCATCGAGGAAAAAAGAGTCTAAAGTCTACAGTCCCTCGGGTTTTACTATTTTACTAAGTGTAAAAAAACAGTAATGAAGAGCTGGAACAAGCACATAGAATAAATGTGATGTTGTCCCACCATGTAAATGTAAAAAAGTATGTTTTAAATTAAATGTGAAATCAAGAAAAGATAAAGAGAGCTAATTGTTGGCCTAACATTTGTTTATTATCTCTTCAGCTCTTACAACTGAATCAAAAGACAGACAGAACAGATGGATGCTGACACTGAATCCTCCTTCAGTTGCACTGCATGTGGAGGCTTATTCACATTGTTTATAGATAAGGCTCAGTAGCCCAAATTAAGCAGCCTGGATGCAACTGGACTGTGTAACTGCATGACTAAGAGGATTAGACAAGATTTACCTACCCAGCAGTCATCAGCAGCGCTGTTCACACAGACTGGGTGCATAGCAACAGGTCAGCGAGCTCCGTGCGCCACATTAGCATTCAACATGGACTAGGACAGAGAACCATTGAGCAGAAATGGGAGCTACTGCTTCCTCATGACCTCACATGGGATTGTTTCCTCACATCCTACAGTTGAGCTTCTGGCAAAGGTCAGTCTCCAGCTCTGTCTGTTCATTTTACAATAGTAAGCTTCCATCCATGTTTTTATGTGATCAGACACCTGACTGTCTCCTGCTTCACGGTCCAAAAGGTCTGAACTTGGAAAACCTGCTTTTAATTTCAGTGTACCTAACTCCTGGAACAAAACAGTATCTCCTTAAAATCAATTCACCTATACCTTTTAGACATTTTAGAAATTTGATCTTTAATCTCCCAACTTGTACTTGTAATTGTTTTACATAACCGTGTTTTATTTTACATTTTAATCTGTCAAATTATAAACTGTAATTGCAAAAATTACTGCTTTTGTACGTCTTAAATATCCGAATGCATCTATCAAATTACTTTTCCTAATTGAAAAGTTTTATTAGCTTTTACTATTTTCATAATGTTATTGCATTTTCTCTGTTTGTATATCTCATTGCTCATTTCCATTTCTTTGTTTTTGTAATTGACTCATTGTAAATGAGCGTCGCTCCTCAATGATCTCTCTAGTATAAATAGAGGTTGAATGAGTGAATGTGTTTAGGTCATAGCGTGGCAGCATCCGATTACAGGTGGCATACTTTCTTTAGAAGCCAACACCTGATCCTTTGGACTCATTAGACCACAGTTCAATATGGCCATCAATATACTGTAATGTAGAGCTCCAACATCATTTCAGCTGAATTACTTCACCCCTTTATGAGCTGTAATAGATAAATCACATCTTTCCCCAGTAAGAATACCACAATGTGAGGTGAACATGCTTCAACATGACGACATACATCCTGTGGACTGCGTTTACATGGACTTTCAAAGGGATACTGTGCACTTGCAGGTTCCTTTGGGTGAGTGTATGCTCTGTGAAATGTGTCACGTACTGACAGTTGGATATGTTTTGATAAGGGTTTGCTTGCTTATGTTATGCTATGCTTAAATAATGCTTATTTGCATTTCAGATATGCCCATACAATGCAATCAAATTCCTTCCAAGGGAGCGGCACATCACGGAGGACACAGGCCGACAGCTGAAACAAGTTGTGGGTAAGGATCTCATAAAATCAAGGATAAAAACTGCCCAATAAAATCTTTACTTTCAATTGAAAATACTTAATTGATCTGTCTTAAATCTCTTCAGAGATTCTGGTTTGTTCTATTTTTCAGTATTCCTCAAAATGAATTGTTAAGAGTCTATCTGTGACGTCTATCAGGGTTCAATAAACAACAACAAGCTGTATGGTCTTATCTAGTTTATGAAGCCAAAAGGTCTATCTGCGTTCTACTATAAATCTACTTTACATCTCCTCAGGACATGTGTAAGGGTCCTGTCTAGAAGGTAACCCACAAATTGCAAAATCTGATCTGAGATCTGGAATGACTTGCATAAGACTTTGAGACTTGCTGACGGCGACCTATCTTAACCTTAAAGATCAATATCTAACTTTAACTATTTAAGGTCAATGCCTAACCTTAACAATTTGCTGGTTCCCTTCTAGACACAACTATGTGTAAGTAGAGATATGATGTGATGACCTCATTTGACTTCATTTATCAGGTTCTGAAAGTAAAAGCATTGCAGCCATACCAGGCAGCCCTGATCGTACAACTGCCCTTCATAAGAGACTAACCAAAACTGAGAAAGAGATCCTGTCACTCAAGACCAGGGTCGCCTGTGAGAGAGCATCATGGGAAGGGAGGTTTGCGGAGCTGCAAAGAAAACAGGAAGAGATACGTAATCAGGTGTGCTTGTAAATGTGTGTGTGGTTGAAGTCGTGTCTACGTGTAGTGGAAAAAGTATTCAATCAATTACTTAAAGAGCAGTGTGTAGGATTTGGGGGGATCAAGTGGTGTGGTTGTAGATTGCAACCAACTGAGTACCCCTCCGCTCACTCCTCCCTTTCCAAAACCGTGGTAATGCCGTTCGCCTCGCTCAGAGGCCATCCTTACTATAATAACACTACTTTAGGAGCAACGGAGGTCAGACAGCGGCTGGTGGTACCACGGTTTTGCACTCTGCGGCTCACATTACCGCTGTTTCACATGTGTGTCGGAGAACTACGGTGGCAAAAGGCTCTTGTTAGAGCCAGCGTTTGGTTTGTCCGTTCTGGGCTACTGTAGAAACATGGTGGACCCGCTCCCTATGTATATACAGTATGAAGGACTCATTCTAAGCTAACGAAAACACAATGATTCTTAGTTTCCGGTGATTATACACTAATGTAAACATAGTTATGAATATTATATTCCATTTCTGCAAATAGATCCCCTGAAATGCTACACACTGTTCCTTTAAGTAAAAGTAGCAATACCATAGTATAAAAATACTCCAACTCCAAAATCTTAAAAAAAAGCACAGAAGTAGTATTGGCAACAAAATGTACTTTAAGTATAAAGGTAAAATACTTGTAAAGCAGAGTGGCCACTGTCAATGTTATAGTAGTATATTATTGGATCATTATTATTGATGTATTAATATGTAAGCGGCACTTTAATGTCGGTAATTTTGGTTGTCTAATCCATAACAATGGATCGTTAAATGTTTATGTAAAATCTTAAATATGTAACTATAGCTCTAAAATAAATGTGGTGAAATGAAAAGTACATTTCCCTCTGAAATATAGTGAAGTACAGATATAAAGTAGCATAAAATGGAAATACTCAAGTACAATTTTGAGGTACTTGTACTTTACTTAAATACAAAACTTGAGTAAATGTACTTAGTTACTTTCTACCACTGGACTTCAGTAAGGATAACTTGTCCCCTTTTCCTTAGCTGGCTGGAGTGTTGGTGAAAGAGGGTGGTTGTCACGAGCAGGGAGAGTCAGCGGTGGACAATGGAGAAGCATTTGAGGAGTGTTCAAGTAAATGACAGTGATGCTCATTCAGAATTATTGTTTTTCATGCATGCTTATGAATTCAATAGTGATGTCAACTGCTGATCTCTAATGAACAGGTGGTCTCTCAAGAGTGATGTACCAACACAGAGGGTCTGAGGCGTCATCAAGATGTGACACTTATGCACACAGTTTATCAGGAAGTCAGTTATCCTCATCATCGGCACTGAGCTTGAGACCTTCCTCCTCCTCATCTTCAGCCACCAGGTACAAAGGAATAGTTCCACCTGAGTTAGATGAGAAGTTTAACCATTCTCATATCTGTACAGCTCAGCACAAAGACTGGAAACAGGGAAACAGCTACCTCTAAAGCTCACTCAACACCTTGTAGGTAATTTGTGGAAAAACAACATTTGACGGTTTGCGAGGGGTTATGTGCAAGACTATTTCTTTGGTTGGGAGAGAGCATTATCTTCGTGGAGAGTTCACAGGTTACCTGACAACTGCTCCCAGGCAAGAAATAGTCCAGCACATGACCCCCTGTAAAATTATGTTTACTCTTCGTCTTCTGTGAGGATTAAACAAAGGAGATATCATGCAAATTAGTGAGCTTTACAGCTGCTGGGAGGAGGATTTTGCTACCTTTGGACAGAGTCAGGCTTGCTGTAAAGACATCAAAGTGGTATCAATCTTCTGATGAAAACTGAGTGTATTTCCCAAAATGCCAAAATACACTGTATGGTTTACAGATTTAATAAGCATTACTAATATTTTATTTTATTTCACGTCACAAGTTAGATATTTTAATAAAGAAAAAACACCCATCAATATGATGTAATATCACTGATGTTCTGAAAGCTGTACATTAAAGTGCTATAGAATTGATCCTCTCTCTCTTTGTTTTATTACTGACTGAACCCTCTCCTCCTCCTCCAGTGTGAGGTCATGGAGGACGTCCAAAGGGCCTCACCGGGTTTTTGTACCCCATTCCCCCATGGACCTGGAGCTGGGTCACCGGGTCAGGATCATGCTGCCATCTGGACGGATCAGCACAGGAACCATTCGTTTCCTGGGCCACCTGCAGGGGGAGGCAGATCTCCACCTCGGGGTGGAGCTGCAGACACCTGATCACGGTTTGCATGATGGCAGTCACAGGGGATACAGCTACTTTGAATGGTAACGGATCACATTTTTTTTATTGTGTGAACACAAGCAATGTACAATGTACAAACAATGTAGCTTCTAAATGCGCCTCAGGGTGTGTAACCTGATGTTCAGTGCTTGACTGGGATTTATTGTGTCCTGTGTTCACCACTGCGTCACTCAGATATCAAACTGCAGATTTACAAAGTACATTCAAATGAACCTGCAATGTTCTGACTGGATCATCTGTTATTAAATTATGATTCCCGAAACATGGGTTAAATACATAAAATCACATTAAAGTGTCTCTCTGAATGAAGTCATCACACTGTGGCCCTCAAGTATTTAACAGCGAAAAATGCCTCCAGACACACTTGAGCAAATGAACCCTCAAAGTACTGCATTCAAGGTGAGGCATGAACTTGGAATGTGAGGTGGAAACTCATTTGGAAATAGGGCTCAAATGTAGTCTTTTCTTCATAAACCCGGTAGTGAAATACACAAACAAGCACGTGACCTATTCTACACATGGGTAAACCAAATTAATATCTTTAAAACAACTTATATATGGTTTTCTTTCTTTTCGTTCTCATGAGTTTAGCTCATTAACTCAAAGAAGATTTGATTTTAAAGGTGCTAAATTTGAAATTCAGAGCTATTGCCTCCACACAGCTCTCAACATGGTGACGGCTGAGCCGGTTGCTCGCAGCTAACAGTGCAAACAACGGCAGAGCGGCGGGCATGAGCTAGCTCGAGGTGCACGCTCACATGCACGGACATGCACTAAAAGGCAGGCGCGGCCGGCCCGGCAATGTCAACAACGCACAATGAAGCACTGCTATATCTTTACATAGCAAATAGATGTTTTCCGCTATATTAATGCTCTGGATATCATATACATTAGATAATCTTTAACTTATCTTCAAACATGGTCATCATTAATATTTTGTTATTTCTGTTTCTGTCCTTTGCAGCAGGCCTGGCTACGGTGCCTTTGTACCATTCCACAAACTACTGATGGCCTGGGAATGACACAAGCAGAGACTGCTGATGTAGAACTGCCCATCTGGATGCATGGAAAGAAGGCAGAACAGTTATATCCATTGATTTGATAACTTATTATAATTAGATTAGATTTTTTGTATCAAAGTATATACATAAAAGAGTGTATTGTCTTGTCTGTTATTCACAATAAAAATACCATCTCATCAGTTCCGTTGTGTGAGCTTGGGCGGACAGAAATGGAGTTGCAGAAAGTATTTGCCTGTTCTTTTGTTGGGTTAGTTGGTAGAGTAGTTTGCTCACTAAACAAACAATACAGTGTCTATAAGTCTCACTGAGAAATGCTGAATTTCAAGCGCAAGTTCAGGTTTGGCTAAGAAACTTCAACAATGACAACCATAAGTCTTAAAAACCGGTTGAGCACTGTGAACAAAAAATGTTTTTCTTACCCTAAGCTATATACTCAAACATGCACAATGATTATAGCATGTTAATGTTTAGTAGGTAAATCATGTTCACCATGTTAGTTTAGCATGTTAGCATGTCCCTGTACAAAGTACAGCAGGGACTGGATGGGAATGTCATTAGTTATGCAGGTATTGGGTCATAAACCAAGGCAGTCAGATCAAAGTGATTACAATTCCTCTTCTTGGCACCATGAACGGGTTCACCAAAATTCAGAGCAATCCATCCTGATGGTGGCGCTAGAGGACAAGTCAGAGGATCACCAACGTTATTAGGATTCATCCAATGGGCATCATGAATGTCTGTACAAAATTTCGTGGCAATCCATAAAATAGTTGTCGAGCTAAACTGTGTCACTCAACAGTAACTCCAGAAAAGCCATAAACTTTGTTCAATTGAATTGTCTGTCAATTCAGCACACAAACAATTCGTACATACACACACACACACAGTCTGACCTTTCCCTTCAGACAGTGGAAAAACAAACCAAGTTTCTGATATGTTCAAGCTCGCAACATCAGCTGCAGTACAGAACATTTCTTAGTTTGTAAAACCCTTGGGCTCTCCATGATTTTTTCAGAAAAATGGGTGTAGTAGACAGATCTGTGCGTAAGAGATATATTGTGAAATTTATGGAGTTTGGTAGGAATCTTAGGCAATATGTTGTGATGTAAGCATGAGTGAGTGCCAATACTAAGTTACTCAGTTCCTGACAAACTTTGGAGACATATTTACAGATGCATTAGCTAAGAACAAGAAAGACAGCACTAACCCAACTGACACACATAATATCTGACACTTTTTATTCTTATTTTTAGTGTTTAGTTTATTTTTTTCTTGGATATAATTACTATGAACTTATCTTACAGTATACAAGTACATAGTGATTTTCTAACATAAATCTGCATGTCCATGAGAACTAAATTCTACATTTTTATTGTCATTTCAAAATCACACAGTGAGCCAGATACACATGTACACTGTAGTATTACAGCAACACTTGTTCCGAGAATATCTCATGAAACTAATGCCGATTTACAGGAAAGGGTGATGACACACAGGCAAATTCGCTAGTATCAAAGTCTTCTTCACAGTTTCCTTGTTAGGTTTTATTTACTTAGGATTACTGTACATATAATTTGGAAGCCTGGGTCCTTGACTGGATTGACACAAACTGAATGCATTAGGCGGCCACAGCATATTGAAAATATACTATAGCTACACTTCACAGAGATACAATTGAACAACAATCTGTTCTAGAGAACTACAGTTAAAGTAAAAGAAAAAGTAATACTTTATAGAGCGATTTCCATTACAGCGATTTATTGCATGAGAACTTATTTTTGACACAATATGCATCAACAGTCAAAACTCTAGAAACTCGGTCGGAACCATTTTGGTTCTAGAGGCTCTTTTCATCCAAAACATTGGATGAAAAGGTCACATTTGACAATGTCATAAAAATACATATAACAGATTGACTGTTCATAAATAGGAAGGCAAATCGCACTTTTGTAATGGTACATTTCACAGAATCACACAGAATCCCATTTCACATCTTTTCAATTAGCTTTCAAATTACTCAACTATAGACACTATAAACAACGAATCTTCATACAACGGTTCGTATGATATCTTATGAAAAGTTATTCTTCATTCTCTTTATGTTTTCCTATGAATGTCCAGCAACACGTGTTAATTACTGCTTTTCAAAATAAAATTCTGTCTTCACAGGAAATAACTTGGTTAGGTTTAGGCAACAACACTACTTAGTTAGGTTTAAGAAAATAACAACTTGGTTAGGTTTAGGCTACATAACTACTTAGTTAGGTTTAGGAAAAGACCGACTTATTTAGGTCTAGGCTACAAAACTACTTCCTCCAACAGTCCAAAGACATGCAGGTTGGGTTAATTGTTGACTCTAAATTGCCCGTAGGTGTAAATGTGAGCGTGAATGTTTGTCTGTCTCTATGTGTCAGCCCTGTGATAGTCTGGCGACCTGTCCAGGGTGTATCCCGCTTTCGCCCAGTGTCAGCTGGGGTCGGCTCCAGTCCCCCCGCGACCCCGAATGGGATAAGGATAATGGATGGATTATGACAAAACCAGTGCAGTGGTTGCCACGCTTTTTTTTAAGTCAGTTAAGTTGTAACTACAAAAGAAAGTTTTCCTGGTCTTACTAAATACAGTTGAGTAACGTAGGTTACTTTTTAGTTACATTTACACAAGTGATTTAAGTCTGTAAAATTAAATGTCTTTATGTTGGCATTAATCAACACAGTTAAGTAAGGAAAAAGAAACTGCACTGTGTTGAATTTCTGTTGGTCTGTTTAGATAGCTGGACACTGACTTTCACATAAGTCAGTAATTGTCATCTTAATAATGTTATTGAATTATATCTAACACAACTTTAGTGGAAATTGTTGGCATAACTGGATTAAGTAAATCCAAGAAATTAATTTTTTTGAGTGTACGAACACCGGTCTCCAGGGTGAAAGTCCGGTGTTTTTGGGACCCACCCATCCACCCCAACCACCTCCCTACATAGCGTTTGTCGCTCCTTATACTTCAGGTTCACAATTACCTGGAATATATACAAATTTATTCCGTTGGATATATACGAATTACAGTGCATTCCTTTTCGTAAGTATAGCTACGAACGGTGTATGAGAACAGCCTGCCATAAAAGCTTCTCTAGAGATTCCTTGTTTGCTATGATAGAGAGTCAACACGAGTATCATAGCTAGTTCTGACTGAGAGGATGCAAAGGAAGAAAAACATTAGAAGAATTATCAGAATATCCCTCTGTGAGCCTTCATGTTGAGGATCTCCGCAGCCAGTTTCTCCGCATTCATCACATGTGGAAACATTTCCATGACTGTATCCACCTGATGCGGGTTGAAGATGGCTTGCAGTTTCTTGCGGAGTTCCAACCTTTGTGGGTCGTACGCGGCAGAGGACGACTGTTGTTGGCCCCAGGAGTGGTACTGGTGGCCGTTGTAAGAGCAGTTATCATGGGAGTGTGAGGACTGGACCGAAGAGGGGAGACTACATGACGTCCTGGCTTGGGGCAGTCCCTGAAAGGGATCGGACCAGTAATGTTGCTGATGATGTGGGACTCCACTGTAATGAAGGTGGCTGGGGAGGCTGCTTTGTTGTGGCACACCAGCCGGGAACATGTGAGGCGGGTAGGTGTCGTATTTGGGTTGACCCTTGGAGTCCGGGTTTCCATGATGATGCTGATGAGCTGTCAAAGGCACTACATGGGAACAGCACCTGCAAGACTGGCTGGTGTTATTTTCCTCTAAATGCACTGGGGCATGTCTGGGTCCAGTGAGGGCACTTTGCTGCTGGGGCCTGATCCTGTGGGAGTTGCTGAGGCAATGCGAGAAGTCAGAGTACTGACTCTCATAAGAGCCAAGGCCAGAATCCAGGTACTCGTGAGAGTTGTTGGCATAGTAATGATTGGGCATGGAGGGCAGCCCAGGCCACTCTTTCTGGCTTCCTGTTATAGGACAGGATATATGATTTTGACTTTTCCTAGGATCCCCAAAGTACAGCAGTGTATTTTCATGAACCTGACTGAGATGTGAAGAACTTTTCTGGTCTCTTATCTGCTCTGCCTTAGAGTCTTGAGGATGGGAAAAGCTATTATGAGCAGGCCCAGGATCAGACTGAAGCTGTCTGGGTGATAATCTGACATTCTTCTCTTCTTTTATAGTAGAAATCTGGGCTTTCTCTCTCAATTCATCAGCCAAGGACTGGTAGGACTGGTTTGACCGCTCTGGATGGTAGAACTTACATTTGATACCGTAAGTGCACTTTTTGTCTGAGGAAAACAAAAATGGACACACACACCAAAATTTATAGGTCATCTTATTTGGGAACCGGCTTACTTCCTTGTCCAAAACCTCTGTTGCTAATCATATCTTACCATATGGACAGAGCTGTCTCTTTTGCTCTGTAGGCAGAGGCTTTTTCCGAAGGAAGTTGTCAAGACTGGGGCCATGGCGACCCAGAGGGTCATCTGGAGGCATGAACCTGGACAAAGAAAACACAGAAATGACTGATTTCTTCATTTACTTGTGGCAAATCAGCTTGGTGTTGCATAATTATGTTTCCCTGATTACACATTCACAACGTATCCTCATACACCGGTTCGTGTGATATCTTACGAAAAGTTATTCATCATTATTCATGCGTTTTCCTATGAATGTCTAGCAACATGTGACGCATGTGTCAATTTCCGCTACACAGGAAACAACTTAGTTAGGTCAGTAGGTATAGCTACGAACGGTGTATGAGAACAGCCTGACCCTCAAGATGCAATATGCCCTCTGGAACCACATTAAACAGCATTCACAAAAGAAAAATGTGAAACCTCACATGCTCCGCTAGAAAAACTAAACTAATTGCTTACTTGTCATTCACAAAGGAGAACATGAGGAGCCTCTCCTCGATGCATTTCTTCCACTCAGGTCTTTCTCCTTGGAGGTCGCGGTAGGTGTCATTGGATACGATCACTCCGTCGGACTCATACGCCACCTTGACGATAAAGCGGTCGTCGTAGCAAACCACTCGCTTACCGCCAACGCGGCGCGATGGAGTGAAGACCACTATTTTCCGTTTTTCAAGCTCCATCAGGATGTGTTGATCTGAAAGTGAAAACAATCACAGTTAGATGGCTGTGGAGAGATAGTGTAAAGCAAGGTTATAATAGTTTGGAAATTTCATGGAATTTTTATTTTATTGTAGTTTTGACTTTTTCAATTTCATTTGTGTTTAGTTTTAGTTAGTTTTCATCGCGCGTTTGCTACTTTTAGTTTAGTTTTAATATATTTTTTATGTATTTAGTTTGTTTTTGTTAGGGCCAGATATAACATCTATATATACTGTACATACAAAACACATGGTTGGAGAACTGTGTAGGAATGGACATAATGTTTAATCTTCGTGCCACTTTCGTGAAGCAATTGCGGTATGAAACCATCTGGATGTCAAGTCCGTTCAATTTCTGTGGTTAAAAGTCATGAAGAAATTCATGTTGTTTCCTTTTTTCGGTTGTAATTGTAATTAATCAACTGTTTTAGTTTCAGTTTTAGTTCTCTATAACAACCCTGGTGTAGAAGAGTTACTTGTATTACCCTTTTGTTGGAAGTTGTAAATAAAGTGAATAGCTTGGTTATGTAACATGACACACATTTGTCATGATCCACAACTGCACGTTCAAGATACAAAAGAGCATTTTACAAAAGACCCTGCAATCAATCACAGACAGAAGACATCAGACACCTGAACAAACGTCATAACTATCTAACATGCTATTATATCATATAACTATAACGGCAATATGACAACGTGGAAACATAATACACACTGTAGGTGCTTATTACACATAAGAAGTGATATGAAATGAACCATGAGATGTGTATGAATGAACAAGAGGCCAGGTTACATGACAGTTAGATATGTGTATGGCTGAGCGACTGCACACAAACACTTAAAGGCCCTTTTCTAACTAAGTGCCTCTCAGGGTGACTGTCTTCACTTAACCTCTTGCTGTAGATGACTGTCTGCAGTTAACTACAAGTAGAGTAGGTGTGGAAGAAAAAACACAGCTGTACTTCCTGATGGGGCTTTCCCAGGAATGAGCTGACTTTTACTTCCTTGTTTCGCGGATTGAAAATAGAACCTTTGGATTGCTCCACCCAGACTGCACAGTTACTAAATCAGAGTCACAAGGTGTGGATGCATCACATTAAAAAGTATGCTCCACCCTTCATTATACAGTTGTTGTTGGAGATGCCAAAGGTGATATAAGTTTGAATAGCTTAAAACCATGATGCATTAAGGCTGGAAAGAAATATTGCTGTATAGTCAAAGAGATGGCGCAGATATGATGGTAATCTGGGTCGATCAGATACACCCAAAAATGTCAGTGACTCAGCTGTCTGAAATGTTGTTGTGTTCTGCTGCCAGAGATTATCACGCCATACCCACACGGAAACTATTACAGCAAATCATTCTTGCTCTTGTCTTAGCTTCATATGGAAACATAGGTTGGTAGCCAACTGGGTAAACTCTCTGTTTCACAATATTAACTGTCTTGCCCCATGGTTTTGGCACGAGTTCAGTTAGTAGTTCTGCCTCAGACCACATTGAAACAGTATCTCATGGCTACTGTGTGAATGAATCACAGATACGGGAATATGCATACCAACAGCTACAGTTTCAGAGGAGATTTACAGTAAATGGTAGTCATATTCACATTATGAAAAGCTCTATGAAGGAAACGAACTGTCTTCAGAGACAAAGCAGAAGAGCCAGTCACTGATTCCTGGCTAATTAAAGGAAGAGTTCAACATTTTGCAAAATGTGCTTAACACTCCTACTAACACCTCTAAAGCTCACTCATCGACATGTTATATCAACGACAAAGAGTAAAACAACAATTCATATACATGGGGTTTGTGTGCTGGACTATTTCTTGGGTAATCAGTTGGCCGGCAACCAGCAGAGACTCCAAGAAGTTAGTGCTCCCAGCCAAGAAATAGAGAAGAAAGAAAGTCCCTTGTAAAACGACGAATTGATGTTTTTACACCTCGGTTTTTGTACGGATTAATAGTTCTGTCCTGTTTACTTAAGTCTTTGTACTAAGCTAAGCTAACCAGCGGTTAGCGGTTCTCACTTTGAAGTATTTCTGTGGGTGAAAAGACTGCTTCTTTATTGGCTGGGAGTCCATGAGAGTGACTCACATGCACATCAAAATATTTTGTCTGAGTTAAAGCATTTGATGTGAGCAGAACCACAAACTATTAAAGTCAGGTTAGCTATGCATACTGGCATCCAAGCTAGCTCCCGAACAAACTGGTATTTACTGCTTTTGTAAGGTCTTGCCAGCTAGGAAGTAGGGATGCACCGATACCGGTTCCTGTTAATTTTGAAGATTTGTTTACCAAGTTTCTGGTGAATGTACTTACTAGAATTCAGTAAATGTATATAAATGTATTTATTTGTTACATTTTGTTTTACAAAGCTAAGAAAGTAATGTTTAAGTCAAGCCTGATGTTTCCTTACACATAAAAGAATGATCCCAGTCACTTCCACTCAGTGAGGCACACAGCTTATTAATTAAACACTGGTATCAGAGCAGTAATCGGTGAACAGCAGAAGTGCATTTGAACGTTAATGCAGCTGCGTAACTTAAAGGGACAGTGTGTAGGATTTAGTGACATCTTGCAGTGTGGTTGCAAATTGCAACCAACTGAGTACCCCTCCGCTTACTCCTCCCTTTCCAAGACTGTAGAAACGTCAACCCCCGAGTGCAAAACGGTGGTAATGCCGTTCGTCATGCTCAGAGGCCATCCTTACCATGATAACACTACTTTAGGAGCAACTGAGGTCAGACGGCAGCTGGCGGTACCACGGTTTTGCACTCTGCGGCTCACGTTACTGCAGTTTCACAAGCGTGTCAAAGAACTACGGTGGCCTTCAGGTAACGTTAAAACGCAAAAGGTTGGTTTGGTTTGTGCGGAGGGGTACTACGTGAAGAGGACCCGCACCCTATGTAGATATGAAGGGCTCATTTTAAGCTAACGGACACACAACGATTCTTAGTTTCAGGTGATTATAGTATATAGTTATGAATATTATATTACATTTCTGCTAAAAGATCCCCCAAAATGTTGCACACTGTTCCTTTAAGAAATCAGTGACTTCAAATCTTTGAACTGAACTGAACAAAGTGAGTCAAATCAGCAAAGTGATTTGTGATTTCCACCTCTACTATCTCCTGTATGCTAATAGTGTGAAGTCCAGTGCTGTGGCTATCAACTTAAAACACAAGCTAGGCTACTTGGTTATGGTTTAGCCAATGAGATTGTTTCTGCTTTGACTGAGAAGTGTTTGTGTGCCGAAATTAACACAACGCTGCTTAATGAGAACCATCTGCTCTGCTTGGTCGTACACTTCTTGCATCCTCACCTGTTATGGGGGCGTCAGGTCTGGGCTGCTCTTTGCGCCAAGTGGGAACAAACACGGTAATGGTATTATGACCTCTGTCCAGAAAGAAGTTCACTGCGAGCTGGATGCCTCGACATGAGAACACTTCCTTGTTGCCGTGACTGTAAACAAGAAGCAGGGCAAAGAAGATAAGTACAAATCATTTGACTGTAAATAATATGAAAGGGAGAAGTAAAAAATTCAGTTGATCTGTGTAAACACTGCACGCCTTGGCTGTTCTCTCGGAGGGAACCTTCCCTCGGGCTATTACTCACTGTTTCCTGTATTACAATTGTTATCTACTGAGAGGTGGAGATTTTGAGGTGTGTGCCTAGAATTTGCATATTGTAGCACTGGCCTATACAGAAACATGCACAGGCAAGGTGGTGAACGCCTCCTTTTCAGGGTCAGAGTTGAATGACAACATGGCAGTTTGACATTTTACAGCCACTATACTGTCCTAGGTAGACAACACCTGCATCGGTGGTTATGTTGTGTACTGTCTGTAGTCCAAAGTAGTAAAACATAGCTATGAAAATTGTGTGTGTGTGTTATGATTTAAGTTAATGATCCCATAAAAGAGAGAAAAAAAGCTTACCTCATGGCAACATTGCTGCCGTCAATAACAACAGGCCTCAATTCTGTGTCTGTATTCTTGAGTTGTGGTATGATTCTGCAAGGTCCAACAGCCCAGCTTGGAGGTAGCAGAGGGTCCTTTTGGCCTGAGCTCCTCTCATCGCAGTCAGAACGGGACACGCAGGGTGCAGCGCCGGTCCTGCTCCGAACCAGCTCTCCAAGCACCGAGTTAGTGTCCGTGCTCAGGCCCAGCTTGCCCAGAGCAGCCTTCACTTCAGCTGAGGGGTAGCCTAGTTTCCTGAAGAAGTCCACTCTGTGCTGGAGCTCCTCGCTGTCTGGTTTCAACAGGTCCAACGCTGAGCTCTGGCTGGGAAGTACCTGATCCATCCTGGAGCATCTGGGCCTCTTTTCAGCAGCATAGAATAAGTGCTACACAGTCTTGGGGTAATATTCATCGACTGAGTGAAGGAAAATGACATTTAATTAGTTTATCTGGCATAATTTAACCTCTTAACATCCAGTTTATGTTTCCCGTTTGTATAATTTTAGACACATTTAACCAAAATTCTGCGTGGCATGTTTGGTATCTTTGGAAACTGGTATCTCCACTAAAAATCCCCCCAAAATTAGTACTTTCAGGTGCTCAAATGTGAGAATATCCTGCTTTTGTTGTTCTTAAATTATAGTAAATTTCATATTTTTGGGTTTTTTTGACTGTTCGGTGAACAAAACAAGACATTTGATAATGTCACCTTGAGCTTTAAGATACTGTGTTGGATATTAACGTTTTATCGACAAAATAATTGGCAGATTAACTTATAATGAAATTATTTTCAGTTAAAACTTTAATTACACACACACACACACACATATATATATATAAGAGGAAACATCTGTCTTTCGTGCAAAACAAAGAAAAGGGAGGCCGCTACTGTATGAATGTACCTATTTATTAAAAACATGCAAGTATTGCAGTGGCGATACTTTTGGTGTTGATGTGGCCAACACTAACTCACTGATCTTCTGCCATGTAGAGAACATTGTCAAATGCTGATATAAACACCGGTCTCTAATTACAGTTAGAAGTAACTAAATGGAGGCACTTAAAAGACTATCAGGATTAGAAGCAAATATGTCATTACTTTTGTATTTTGTATATATATACATAGCCTCATTTGTTTATTTGCATAGCATATAGCATATTTATTTCATAGAAATATTTTTATTTATTTAATATTGACTTAAATGGCATGCCATAGTACTGCATGTAGGCAACACATAAGACATAAGTTTCACTAGCATTATACTACCCCTATCTTTCCAAATATCACCTTAATATATATTACATCCTTCTTTTTTTCTCATTTAAATGATAAAATTGAGTTTTTTATTTATTTAATTTGATCAAAATTTTTTTGTCTGAAATGTGCTCTATGAATAAATTAACTTGATTTGACTTTGTTTTTAACATCTAATGCCTCTTATCTTATATATATATATATATATATATATATATATATAAATAAATACACACGCACATACATATATACATATACATATATAAATACTGTATATATATATATATAAATACTGTATATACATACATAAATATCAATCATTTCTATACCTTCTTAATATGCTCTTGACAGAATTGTCAGTTGCCATTTTTCATGTTATTATCTATATTATATTATAATTTGGTGAATCTGATAAAGCTACAAATTTGATTTTCCTTTTAAGTCTATGTAAATGTTTCTAAATGTGTATGTTATAATTGTCACATTTAATAATGAGGAGTTAAAATCAGAAGAAAAAGTCTCGTCTAGCTCCCACTACAGTATATCAGGCTGCTGATACAGCAGCTGACGTTAGAGGCCTGTTTACTGTCACGTCTGCTCAGCTAGTTCACTCTCAGCCTGTTCAACACAAACAGCTGAACACAAGAGGAGGAAACGCTGCTCCGATCGTTATGTTACCGGTATGAACACATATAAACGAGTAATAACTACCTGATCTACCTGACTCAGGTGACTCAAGTCTCCAGCAGAATATTTCCACTGCTGACCGACATGTAGGCAGCTTTAGGTAACTAATAACTAACTATAACTTCTCATAACTCGTCAACAAATCTCCCCGATCCGACCACTCACCTTCACTTCTCGTCTCTTTCTCTTCGTGTTCCAGTTTGTCAGCAGAAGTCACTTACAAAGTCCCGTTAATGTGTCGAAGTACAGTAACTTTGACACGCTTCCGACTTCAGAGCACCTCCCTCTTGGAAAATGATTTCTTGCCTTTTTTCCTCCTCCTGACGGAGGCATGCTGAGCCTTGACATATTTGCATAAAGCAGAGAGATAAGATAAGGTGTTCGTTTTCCTTTGGCTGTCACTCAGTCACGCTGTAGTACACCACATCTTTTCTTTCATGTTAATGTGTGTGTGTGTGTGTAGGCTATTTTACATTTCCTTTGTTGTTGCTGGTGTCCCTTTAGGCCATTTACAGAATATAGTGGCAATAACAGCATGAAATTAAATGAAATCCACTCTTCATTTTGCTGTGATAAGAGGCATTGTAGATGTTAAAAACAAAGTTAAAATCAAGTTAATTTATTCATAGAGCACATTTACAGACCATAAATATTGACCACATGAAATAAATAAAAAACTACATTTTAGCATTTAAATGAGAAAAAAAAGAAGGATGTAATATATTATAAGGTGATATTTGGGAAAGATAGGGGTAGTAGTATAATGCTAGTGAAACTGATGTCTATGTGTTGCCTACTTGCAGTACTATGGCATGCCATTTAAGTCAATATTAAATGCAATATGAAATAAATATGCTATGTGCTATGCAAATAAACAAATGAGGCTATATATCTATATCTATATATAGATATAGATATATACAGTATGAGTCAAAACAGTTCAATAGCTCAATAGCTCAATAAATAAATTAATAAATAAACAAATTAATCAATTAATTTATATATAAATAAATTAAAAAAATAAATAAATAAATAAAATAAAAAAAATAATACAAACAAATAAACAAATAGATTAATAAATAAATAAAGAGGGTTTTTTCGCAACCAGAAGTGACACGAGAGGGTGGGGCTAAGTACAACTGATCTAAGACAAAAACATGGACAACACCCAACAACCAGACAACAACGTGGTAGTGAACTGACAATCGCAAAGTAGCCACGCCTTAAGACATACCTTGCTTTATGGTCTATTTGACTCTAAACGGGACCATCATTTCTGATTATTTGAAGAAGACTTAAAACTAGCGATTGAGACCATAAACTCATGTTTACAATGTTTACGGTAATAAATCAAGTGAGAAGTAGGGTAATTTTCTCATAGACTTCTATACAATCTGACTTCTTTTTGCAAACAGAGGAGTCGCCCCCTGTTGGCTATTAGATAGAATGCAAGTTTAAGGCACTTCAGCATTGGTTTCACTTTTCACAACTGAGGTTGCCCACTGTTACCACGAAGCAAGTTCGACAGGCTTTCTTTGGCTTAGCTGGCTCAACAAAGCCTAAAGCCCCAGTCAGAGATAACAGATACCACAACAGTGGCTATCAACGTGCTTCGTTAACCTAAGCTTTCTTCATTAGGCTCTGTGCGTGTGTTTGGCATCTCTCGATGAGAAAATGCAAAAACTAGAACACAAGGAACGGCCTATTGTAGCTGATGGAGCGATCTGATAAGGACTGTGAGGAAAGCCAGGGTTGATATACTGCAGGGCTGATGAGTTGATGTATTGCAGGTGTATGGCTTGGAGCAGGTGAAACAGGTTGGCAGCAATCATGGAGCCAGGAGCCGGGAGAGTGAGTGGAGACAGGAACAACACATAGGGGACAGACACATGAGGAGTGGGGACCTCGAGGGAGAGACAGGAGCCATGACAAATTGGCTATGCCACCAGTGTAAAATGGACTTCAGCAAATCAGGACTAATCATAAAAACGTAATCCAAAGTAGTAACATTATGATATGGTTTAAAGGAATTATACCGCATTTCATATGCAAGTAAACATCATACTGATTAATAATAAAGTGAACTATTAATGTATACCTGCAAGAGCACTAACATATACAGTAGTTTAGCAAGAGCAAGAACAACCTTGCAAACAAAATAAAACAGTATTCTTACTCCGATTTTTTACATCACCAACTGAATGCATGAGTTCCCATGGCAACGCAATGCATAGGCCAACAGTTTGCTCTGTAACTGCATGGCTTCGTTCGGTGGCATTACTAACATACGGCTTAAAGTCTGCATTTATAACGTATTCCTTCAGCTTCTCTATCGCTCATAGAGATAATCGTCCAAAAACTTATAAGTGGACGTAGTCACCATGACGTCAACCTGTCAATCACAAGGTAGCCACGCCCTAAAGCACACCCTGCTTTATGGTCTATTTGACTCTAATGGGATCATATTTTACTAAATGAACATCATGCTGTATTGAAGAAGACTTGAAACTAGTGATTGAGACCATAAACTCATGTTTACTGAGGTAATAAATCAAGTGAGAAGTAGGCTCATTTTCTCATAGACTTCTATACAATCAGACTTCTTTTTGCAACCAGAGGAGTCGCCCCCTGCTGGCTATTAGAAAGAATGTAAGTTTAAGGCACTTCTGCATTGGCTTCACTTTTCAGACCCGGAGGTTACCCATTGGTAAAAACAAAATTACAGTATCATACTCCAGAATATGTTTACAGTATTGTACTATGAAACAACAGCGTTGCCTGAAAGGTACTGCAAAAATACAATAAAAAGTCAGTGTACACCTCCCAAATAAGTAATTTCATAGGCTACATTTGTTCATTAGAGGTCAAACATGGAGCAAGACTTCTCTGGGGTGTAAATAACTTAACCCAAACATAAGTAAAGTCACTAGTAGGCTACATACTGTACATCTCTTTGTCTTTAAATGACGTTTTGTCAAAAAAAGATACATATTTGTTCATGCATATAGCACATATGAAACATGAAATATTTTGACACTTGGTGTAATAACAATGCTTCATGGTCATTTCTGTATTTTGTCACCTTCATCAGATGTGTAAGTGGCAATGTAAAGACTTCAATACTTTTCAACATTTTGGCAAGAAACTTGATTGATTTTGAGACTCTTATTACTACTTTTAAATATATATGGCAGTGGAGTCTGTGGGACCACAAACAACGAGTAAATAAAGCCAATTTTAACAACACACACCAACACATTATTCCCAAACTGCGTCTGTATGTACAAGATCATACTGAACATAATGAAATCACAATCAATTGTATTTTTTAATTAGATGTCATCTTCCCCCTTTTTACCCTGTATATTACAGTATAATAACACAACAATGACTGTAACAGCTCATGACTGATTGTTCTATGATTTGCCCACTAGATGTCCCCCTCGCTTCATGTTATCCCGCTGTACAACGCTCACCGTGGACATTATGGAAGATGTTGGTCTGCAGATGGTTGTGGCTCCAGTAGGCTGGTGGTTAAGCTGTGAAGTTCTGTCTAGTGTGTGTGTGTGTGTGTGTGTGGGTGTGTGTGCGTGCGTTTGTAAACAACCCTTTGTGTACAGGGTTAATGGCACGGTCGAGTTGGGATCACACCGCGTGCAGCTGGTTAATGGCATATACAGAGTTGAGTTCCGGAGAGTGGAGAAAGTAATCAGGGCCAGTTGCCAGGCGGTTGCCTCCTCTGAGGGCCCACACCGCTGGTCCCAGGTGTCTGCAAGGCCTGATATTACTGCTGGGCAATGAGCTGCAGCCAGCGACGATGAGTTGGGGTGAATACACACACACACACACACACACACACAAACACACACATTCAACCTCAGACTGAAAGACAGAAAGATACAGATTCACACCTTTGTACATGTGAGCTATCCATGACTTTATATGTGGGAGGGTTTCCAAGCGCATTATGACGAAGTCGTATCACACTTGGCAAGAAGGACAGTTATATAGCTTTGAATTCAATCTGTAAAAGCTCCATTTAGCCTACAGTGGGCAGTGGTTGAGTGTATTGTTTTGTAATTTATGGCTAGATTATATTGGAAGGCATCATTGGCATCCAGAGAGCTATTGTTCAGTAAAGCAAATCTTGAACCTTGCTGAGAATCCAAGTGGCCAAGATTGGATGAGATTAGTGCAGATTGGGTATTGTGAACATCAAATGCTTATTTCCTTAACATCTTGCGGGGGGAGGGAGAGGCATTACCCTGCTCAAAGGCATATCTTTTTCCTCCAGGCAGGTGTAGTTTGGCAAGGCTTGTTAAACCTGAGACACTTGATCAAATATTCAGCCAGGCTCATTGTGCTGCTGAGAGCTTTTGGATGTCGCTGGGATAGTGGCGTGCTGATAAAAAACAGCTTTGTAGTGCCTCTGCGCCGGCCTCCCTTTGCTATTCCTTTCGTTGACTGCCCCGGTCAGCCATCTGTCAGAAAAATTAATTTTTGTATGATTTCTTTAAAAAGAAGCAAAGTAAAGAAAAGGCAGCCTTTAACTGGAGCAATCCATCTTGCGCCAATGGTGTCAGAGTGATTCACGATTTCCAATTTAGCCATGGTTTGAATCTAAAGTAAATCAGGCAGGACGGCTCCACCCTTTGTGCAGCCGGACGACAAACCCTCAGTGACAAGAGCTTTCAGATGAACATATCCCCCACATTCATCTTGTTCATTTATTACTTCAGACACCCCACTGCTTGTCCTACATAGATCAGCAATCAAAGACCTCCTGGCATTGTGTGAGTGTAGAGAAGGTAAGGTATTAGAGCTGGCAACGGTGGCTGTAGCATTGATAGAAGATCGGACAAAAGAGCAGTAGAATGGAAAGGGCCCAGGCTTTAAGTCTGTGTTTAATTACATTTGCTTTGATTAGTGACAACTGAATTCCCTGAACAGGATGTGATTGCAATTTAGTGACTACTCCAGCCTGCTGATCATAGACATCTACCCATACTGCTGAAGCATTTGTATTTATCTCGACATCACTAATTCGTTTTGGTTTGTCAACCTTCTTGCTGGCCAGCAATCAACTAAGAAAGTGTATTTCTTGCCTCTTTAAAATGTTATTTAGTCCACTGTTCATATGCTCACTCCTTGTCATACTGCCAAACACAGGGGAGGATATGTTTAAAGCTGCTATAATCAATAATTTTTATTTTAGCAGTGGATACAATATCTATGTGTATTGTGAAAAGGGTAGCTTATAATGATAAAACCACAAAGAATTATGTGTTCATTGCTTATGAATTAAAATTTTAATTTGTAAGGGGATGATTATGTTATTTCTTCTTTCAAATGTTACATAATCTCACTTTAAGGTTAAAAAAAACCACTCCTATATACATAAATCATTATAATGTATTAATATACATTAATGTATCCATTAATTAACCTCATTTGCAACTTAATTGAAAAACTCAGGTCATTACAGGTACAAATCAAGGTGTATCTGTGATGTTATTCTGTACATTTTAAGGGATTTTACACTTTGATCCATCTTTAATTGAGTTGAAAGTTGTAAGGTATTACATTTTAAGGGGTTGTTGTCCCTTAAAGTGTACCAGTTTTAACTGAAAGCATGCAGATGATCCTCTAAAAGCCTTAATAAGGCAGGTTTAATGTATAATATGTCATACGCAGGTGAAGGTCACATGCTCAGCTCCAGACTTAGTTGACCAGCCTACAGACTACTAAAACACGTACATTTAAAGTGATAACAAAAGCATAAAAAATTACTTTAAAAAATGCCCAGCAAGCTAGCTGGCTTGCTAAGCTAGCCAGATCAGCCACCGAGGCTCACTTGGATTTACGTGTTCTCTGTTTCCTCCTCATTGGGTGATGTAAATTTGGTAATTCGCAAGTTGAAATAGATGCAAAATCGACACAAAATCTCAACGAAAACACAATTTTGTGATCGCAGCATTTTAAATTTGTTGTTGTTTTTTAGAGCAAACAAATGAAACTGCACATCACACACTCCTGTGTGGCGTACCTCAGGCAGGGTTCGAAACCTCATCTCAACATCGTTTGATTGGTGTCCATCACCACTGGACCATCTTCGAATACTCACTCAGTGTTTACACACATTTCATTCATCAGTGCAATGGACAATTTCTCCTCTCTGGGGATAAATGTCGGGTGAAAAACGTGAAAATACTGCCTCCCCTCGCCCTCCTTTAGAACCAGCATTGAGTTGGTGGAGACCAAAACAGAGCTAAAAGTAGAGTGAATATTAGACTCACATTCATCAGGTGGACGGAAACACGACTACAAATGAATGCTAATGTTGCTCCGTGTTGGCTTCAAGTGTAAATAAGCAACTGTTTGCTAACATTTTAGCCACAACAACTTTATAAGGTGTCTGTCAATTTTGTGTTTTTAGCTTGTTTCCCTGAAGTGGCCAAAAAAATAATTTCAAGTCTGTCCATGGTTACATTTCCTTAATTGCATCCGCTTCCCTCACTTGCATCTTTTCCTTGTATCTTAGTCATGATCAAGAGAAAAATCTTTCTTTTCTTAATCAGATCTAAACGCACAACACAGATCCATTATTTTCAACTAGATGATGAATCAGAAAACATAAAATCTAAACCTGTAGTACTTGAGTTGCCGGTTGTCTATCCACTTTAATATAAAACTGCAGTGCATGCTGTGATGCAGTTTTAGATCAGTCCATCAGCTGCAGCGGAGGTGGGTCTCATGTATCTTCCCGTAACACTGGACTGGCCTTCATGATGGCGGACCGGAACAATTTTCAGGTCAAGCGATGATCATGGAGCAAGGAAATAAAACAAGGGAATTGGCATGTACCCCATGTGTGTATTATTGCCATCTTTTCTGTTAAAGGACTGAATTTATTGACTCAACTTTGTGGTATATATTCAGATAGTTTTGTTTTTCGTTTGCACAAATGAGATAATCTGTCTTTTTGAGTGTTTTCTTTATGAGAAAATATATTTTTGTACTTTGGGTGAACTGAGCCTTTGGCTGTCCAACCAACAACCATGCAAACACTTGCTTCTTTGCCTGAAATAAATGTGGTCCAGCCGGCCATAGATCATTTAAGGATCATTGTGTGTAGGTGCAACGGATCCCGATACAGCTCCAGCCCTTGCAGGTGTAACCTCAGCAGGAGGCCCCGGCCTCGTCCAAGAGCACCAACAATGTTCTGATTAATTGTTCCTGTCAGTTCAGGTCATTTAGGTCTACATGTTGTTCTGCATATTACTCATATCTGCCCCAACAAAGGCGCACACTCACAACAATGCACAGGTACACGGAGGTGTGTACATTACAAGTACACATGGTCACACACAGACCCGCAGACGTGGTCACTAGCACACACAAAGACACACAAACAAAACCGCTTCCAAAGCCCGGCCTCATGTGTGATAGCAATTCATGCTCAGGCAGTCAGGCAACGCTCCAAGGTATTCATTACTATTGATGTCAGAATCCACAACAAGAAGTGATGGCTGAACCTCCTGCAGTCTGTACTGTTTAAAGCCGAGCTCCTCTCCCCCAGCTGTTGCTCTCTGTCTTCACTTAGAAAGGAGACTGTGATGATTAATGCACTCTCTGCTGGGATCTCGGGGAAAGAACGTGGAGTTTCTGCTGAAGTGCTTCGCTCATATTGTGGTGATTCACTCACACAATATCTACACTGCGGAGCAACGCCGAAAAATAACAAAATTGAAAATCATGACGGTGTCGCATTCTGCCATGTGTGCCGCTCAAGATAGATTAAACTGATGCCTGTTTGTTCTGTCTGGAATGAGCCGCTGTTTGTCTCTTTCAGCTTCTAATTCAAGTCTCTGAACTTATACCAGCCGTCGTTAATCAGGACGGTTATGGCCTGTAGGAGCTAAGCATAAAAAATGACATTGTATTATTATTATTATTGGGTTATCACGGTAGTGGATTATGCTTTATGGCAAAATAAATAATTGTGTCTGTAGGAACGTTAGAAGACTTTTTGATTCTACAGAGTAAAAAAAGGTGAAATCGTTCTATGTGACTCTCTTCTTGCATTCGGTTGTTGATTACTTTGATGTCTGTCCCCCGCAGGACTCCTGTTCCTGGCTGACGGTGCTCTGCGTTGCTGTTTAACCTGTATACTGATAACACAAACTTGATTGTGCTCACTGGTGCTGCTGAACGCTGGAGATAACTGCTCATCTTGATGAGTGCAGCTGTTCAGCGATTCCCTCACTCTCGTCAGTGCTTGTCTCATGACAGCCTGCGGGGTTGCTAGCTTTGTTGTTAATTAAATAACGCTTTAATAGGTTCGGATAGCTTCTAATTCCTTCTGCTCTCATGATATACAGTAAGATACATAATCATTTCTGTTTTTTGCTTTATGTGCAGGAAAAGTGATACGTGGTAATTAAAGAGGTACTCCGGCAATTTGCACTTCTATAGTTTGGGGACTTACTAGGGACATATTAAAAAGGACATGGTCAAAATCAAAAGAGCACAGGGCGAAATAACTTGACTTTTAGTCTCTTACATGGGCCAAGTTTCAAAAACACTGGATCCTATACATAATACAACCGATACATCATTTTGTGTGACCCACCCTGCCCCGGTCTGAATAGTGAAGCCAATGCTGAAGTGCCTTAAACTTGCATTCTTTCTAATAACAATTGCAAAAAGAGGTCTGATTGTATTGAAGTCAATGCTGATGTGCCTACTTCTCACTTGATTTATTTCTTCAGTAAACATTGTAAACATGAGTTTATGGTCTCAATTGCTAGTTTCAAGTCTTCTTCAATACAGCATGATGTTCATTTAGTAAATTATGGTCCCGTTTAGAGTGAAATAGAGGGTAAAGCAGGGTATGCTTTAGGGCGTGGCTACCTTGTGATTGACATGCGTTGTCTGGTCTGGGAGTTGTCTGTGTTTTCGTCTTAGAACTTCAACCCTTTCGCAGTGTGTTTCAGTTCATAAAAGTTAATTGTAACATTTTGGTTGCCAATAGAGTGGTGTAGGGATGACGTATTTTTGTAGGCCAACCTGGAAGTTAGAATTGCACGAACTGCACCGCGGTTGCATGAGTGCGAAAATACACAATGAGGCTGTAAAGGCGGACGTGACGGTGTGATGACGTTCAGTAGCCTAATTTAGCTATACTCGTTAGCAACAGCCTTTTTCAAGACACATAAAAGTGTAAAAATTCACAAGATATTTACTGACGTATTTTATATAGTAGAACAAAACGATAAAATCCATTAAAAAAAAAACTATTGTTTTGAGACAAGGGAACCAGAAGTGCAAAATGCTAAAACTCATTTACAGGTTTTAGGACTCATTCCTGCAACACTCTACTGTATAAAAGTCTTATTCAGCGTTTGGTTGTACTTATAGCTCCACATTCTCGTGTTACTTCTGGTTGCAAAAAAACAAGACTCCGACGGCCGGACTAGAGGCTTCAAAACGGCCACGAGCCAATGGGTGACGTCTCGCTGACTACGTCCACTACTTATATACAGTCTATGGTAAATGCTCATTTCTTCCAAACTCCATGCCACCAGTTTGTAACACAGGCTTTCTGTTACAAAATTTGCAGACTGCGCCCAAGCTGGGATTATCAGGGCTATTATCTCAGATTCAGCTCTCTGCAGAGCCACAAAAGACATTACACAACTATTTTTCACAGGCTGCATAGTACTCATGATGAGTAAATGGTCCTTTATATGTAAAATCAAGCGGAAGCAACGTAATTCTAAATTTTATAAAATAAATCACCAAGATGTGATTGTAGGATAATGAATAATAATCATACATTAAATTGTCTTACTTTTACGCAGCACTGACAAAACCGTTTGCTTCCCTCTAGAGGCCCAAAAGGTGCACAACATGTAAATAAGGACAAGTCTTTAGTAGCAGAAGAAATTTTGATTATTTTAGTACAAACGGATGTTCAGGATTTCAAGACAAAGATTTAAACTGTCATGCGCTTAAGCCAACATCTGCCCCAAATCATAGATTGGTGACAACTTAAAGGAAAACATAACAAAACAGCCGCTTCCATATTTGGAAAGAGGCGTCACTGCCTGCTTTCAGTATGAAAATGATGTGAATCATATGTTATGGCCTTCACAGTCACCACATCTCAACCCACCTGAACGCCTATGGGATATTTTGCAGCAACATGCTAGACAGCGCTCTCCACCACCATCATCAAAACATCACATGAGAGAATATCTGTTGTTCCATCCCTCCAGTAGAGACTCCCGCATGCCTGAGAAAGAAGGAGCATGACTAAGAAAACTTTGTTTTTCCTCTTAATTTGTCACCCATCTGCAGGCATTTTAAATGATCCTGCTGCAGATCCACATGGTGTGTGTGTGTGTGTGTGTGTGAGCCTGAAATAAATGCTTGAATTATGTTTACAGAGCTGATAATAATATACTCCTTCCATGACCCGTTCAGTATGCTCCCTCATATAATTATAAGACAAACACCGAAGAGGAAAATCCATCCTTAGTGGTAAAAGGCTCAAGTGCTTAAGAGGTGTTGGAAAAAGAAATAACAGCCATCAGTTTCAACTGAGGGCTGATTTTTCTCTCTTTCTTGTCTTTCTTTTGCCAGTTTATACCCACAGGGTCATGGTGGGGTGTTGACAGCTCTTGTACTCCACTCTGTATGTGTGGGCATTAGTTTGCTGTCAGTAGCGCTACATGGGGCGACTGTTGCCATTAGCTGTTAGATTTCTGATTCACACCCAGTGGGACTGGGCTCTCAAGAGCCACGCTGCCAACTGGCTGGCATTATTCAAAGTAGGCACAGTGCCCCTTTTTGTCCTTTATGACTGAACTGAATCTGCATCATTGACCAAAAGAAACAAGAGCTTCAACTAATGTTTTTTTTTTTTTATTATTATTGATACATTTTCTTGATTTATTTATTTGTTTGGTCGATAAAACGCCAGTAAACAGCAGAGAAGGTTCATCAATAGTATACAGAGCCCAAGGTGATGTTTTCAAATGTCTTGTTCAGTCCAAGAACCAAAGATATTCAATTTACAATTATATAAAATAGAGAAAATTAGTAAATTATCACATTTGAGAAGCTGGAACTTGCAAATATTTGACACTTTTTCTTATTAAAATCATTGGAGATGAATTTCTGTTGATCAACTACTACTATGATTATTACTATTATTATTATTATTATTATTATTTCTTTGTGTTAATTATGGTACAGTCTAAGATAGACAGGAAAGTGGGAGAGAGAAGGAACGACATGCAGCAAGGGGATCGGATTCAAACCCCGGGCCGCTGCTAAGGACTCAGCTTATATGGGTAATGTTTTATCCTCATAAAATTAGCCAAAAGAAATACATTTATATTTTTTTATTTGCTTTTTCATTTGGGGTAATTCTACCTTGTTAGTTTTTAAGTTTGATTTATATCAAATTATATTGTTTATTTTTAATATTTTTTCTGCTTGAGGTTTCTTTTCTTTTGGTAATTTCAGATTTTTTATTAAACTTTACAACACACAAAGGACATAATGCAACAAAAGACAAAAATATTACAGTGAATCACTGAAGGGCAGTCAACAAAACAAACAGACAAGCACAAATTACTTACAGCATTGCTACAAAAAATGACAAGGACTATTTTTCATGTAGGCTACTCACTTCTTGTATAGGATGTATGATTTGCAATAACTGCGGGACAATTGAGTGTAACGGACTGCTTCAAATTTTTCTGATTATCTGTTTGTCAGGAGCTTGCCTTGCCTGAGTCTGTATTTCAGTGTTTATTTTGTAATATTATGTTATGTTATTCTGTGAGTGTTTTTGTCTTGTCCTGTTTATTATTGCATTGTTGCATTGTAAGTGTTTTTGTGGACTCCAGGAAGAAAAGCTGCAACAATGCTGTAGCTAATGGGGACCTTGATAAACTAAACTAAACTAAACTAAACTAAACTAAACTATTCAGTAAAATCAGATTTTGTCTGGCTCTTTCAATGGCAGAAAAACAATCCTTGCAGCATTTCCTGTTTTCATCATCATTATTATTATTGCTGCCATAGTTAAGCATTGCTTCTTTATGATTTGCAAATTTCCAGTTTAACTATAAACAGCCTGTTCTCATTCCCAGAGCGTAAATGTCAAGTTTCATTTTCACTTTACAAGTGTAGTAGTTTTATGCCCAACCATGTTGTTTTTCCCTAAACCTAAATAAATAGTTTTGTTGCCTTAACCTAAGCAAGTGTTTTTGTTTAATTCACAACATTAAGCATGTGTTTACTGCAAACAAAAAATGACGCAGAGGGGTCTGACAAAGCCCCAGTATGTGACGACTTGGGATGAGAACGTGTTGATATAAACGTGTGAAGGACAGGATGACATTGAGCAGGGAAACGGGGGATATGAGTCAGACTTCCTGGATGGGAATAGAGCTTGAAATGTTACATCCAATCATTCAGAATATGGAGAATCTGGAAGTTGTACTGTTAAATGAGGGAGTATTATCCCTCTCGTCATGATTAATGAAGTTCTTTGGATATGACAACTGACTCGTTAATAGCTCCATTAGGAACGCCCCCTAAAGATTGATACAGTACCTTACCCATCCTGTGGACCACTATCATGCCTTTTACTATGTGTGCTTTGGGGGCCATACTGTGTGATTTTGATGAGCTCTAAATCACTTACGTCTTCCACTGAGGAAAAGGCTTACACCGCTAAGAGAGAATGATGCTTTTTGTTATTTTTCCGCTGGGTTATTTTCCAACAGTTTAAAGAGCTTTTAACCCCACACCAGGCTTTGTTTTCCTCTCCTCAGTGATGTGTAAAAAATGTAATTCTTCCTTATCATGACCCAAACATGCAGCCATTTATCCAGTGGCTGCCAGTTTATATTTGCTCGGCTTCAGTTCACTTGTCAGCCTCATGCCATGAATACCTGAAATGGAATTTTGAGTGGTTAAACACAGGTAGTAATTCACAGTTTTTTTCTCTAATGGAAATTATTACCATACAATACTGTGCACATTATGTTGTTTTTAGCTGCGGGGCTTAATAGGGTGATCATTTCTTGTCATTTCATTGCCAAGAACTTTAATAGAATTTCTGGGTAATTGCAAAAATGCTAATGGGAATCAGAGCTTTTGGATTGTAAAATTGCAGGAAACAAATACTATGAAGGCGGATGAATCACCAATAGTAATAGTATTGCTAATATCAATGAGAACACAAAGAGAATTGCACATTAGTGTGTTTCTATGCGAGAAGCATTTACGACCCAGAAGACAGGGAGAGAGAGAGAAGAGTGAATCACACGAGCATCAACATATTAGTCAGGAAACAAATAAAAAATGAATTGATATGATGATATGACGCTCAGTAAAGCAGTGTCGACAATAAACAACCATGCCGGCGGTCCAGATTTGCAAGACATAAGCAGTCTCAATCTCCTGTATAGTGGGACCGTGAGGGGGAAATAGGGAACATTTCAATTACAGTATACATGGAAAGGGCATCTCGGCAGCAGGATTGATATGTCATTCTAACAATGTCCAATTAAAAAGGGAGAATGCTTCCATTATTCTTTTATTAGAGGACCCGTGCCTGAAACTGCATCGAAAGACATGCACATTCCCGGTTAAAGGTGAGAGTCCATCAGGCGTGAAATGAGTACAGCACACATAAAATAATTCTTATTTCCCCATGGCCGCCATAATTTAGCTTTGCAATTATATTGAATGAGTATATGTGTGTTTGTGTTTTAATGCCATTGAAACATGCAAAATAGCACCTTTATGATTGGTTCTATTTATATGATGTGATTTATTGTTTATTTCTGTTTCTAAATATCTATGAACTCAGAATAACATTAAGCTTTAAGCATTATGGCTCTGACAAGTGAGCTTAAATGCTAATAGAGAGAAATAGTCACATGTCCAGAGTTAACAGCTCCACTGATAAACAACAGATGTGCACAAGATTTCAATAACATCCATTTCAGATATTCAACACTACATACAGCTTCATGCACTTTCTTTTCTTTACAGAGACCCTCTACAAACAGGCCAATATCATAAAAGTGATTTATGGGCTCTGCCTTCATGCAGATGTAATGGTGACATCATCATCTTTTACAAATGATTGTCACTTGCAAATTGCAGGGAAATCCTACATCCCATCATATGCGTATGCATGGGTTTTTGTATGGTATAGTGATGGTTTTTATTAGTGAAATGTGTCTAAATGAGCAAGAGGGGAAATTATTAAAGGGCCGTATAGGAGCACAGAGGACAGAAGACATGAAGCAGGCACTTACAGCAGTAACATTGTAAACTCTTCCTAGTATTCAGCAGAAACTAGTTTATAGAGCTGCAATGATTAGTTGATTGACAGAAAATTGATCGGCAGCTATTTTGATGATTGAATAATCCTTTTGAGTCATTTTCTGGTTCCAGTTTCTCTAATATCCCAGATATTTTACTTTTTACTTTTCTCTGTTTTACATCATTATGGACTGAATATCTTTGGGTTTTGGACTGGTGGTTGGACGAAACAAGACATTTGAAGACGTTGCCTTGGACTATGGGAAAGTGAGACAAATATTTTCACTGTTTTCTGATGTTTCATAGACTAGACGATTAATTGATTAACCGAGTAGATAATCAACAGATTAATCGCCAACGAAAATAATCATTAGTTACGATATCTTAGAAATGACAAATCTTCAAAATGTATAATATAAAACATCCAACAAACCAACACGTTCTAATCCCAACTTGCCAAATACTGACGCTTTGTAAAGTGACCCTTGGCGTCACTTTACGGTCGCAGTAAACTAAATGTGAATGTGTTAACGTTGTGAATTCAAACAAAAACACTTGCTTAGGTTTAGACAACAAATCCACTTAGTTAGGTTTAGGAAAAAACATCATGGTTGGGCTTAAAATAACTACATTTGTTAAGTGAAAATGAAACATGGGATGCAATATTACGAATCCTACTGTATTATAGTGAAGGCATGACCCGCCCTACTCTGCCTCTGGTTAACTTACCATGATATTCTTACCCTAACCAATCTCACTCCTCATGCCTGAACCTAACAAATCCAACCAACAAAGGCAATGAGTACTAGCCAATCAGTGGCAGAGAAGGGCGGGCCATGCTTTTAGCTATAGCAGGGTTCGTAATTTCGTACACAGGACACGAACAAACAGTTAATTATAAAGTGAAACTTACATACGGGACACAAACAGCGGTCTCTGGATGAAAGCCCTGTGTTTGTTGGATCCACCTCCACCCTTCCTTACTTTCAGAACTGCAGGTCTGTAAATGAATGCTACTGCTTGAGTCTGCTATCTCGTGCTTCAATGACGCTGTGTGTCCTTACTGACTAATAGTCGAATGTGCGCTTTTTCTATTCACAAGGAGAGAAAAGGGGGCCGTAGTTCATATGAAAATGAACTTTGCTTGAGTATCTTCTGTGTAACTGGCGGGCCATGAAAGGAATACTTATGCAAAGAGAAACGGCCTGCGGGGTCTTTATCATGACCCAGTTCAAACTTTGCGGGAGGCAAGAAAGCTCTTCATGGCTTCTCTTCTTCTCGAAAACAGTGGAAATGATGGAATACATTAACGCCAGTGGAGGACTATGACCTGACACATACATCAATGGCGATGAATATGTGCCCGACAAACCTAAAAGAGATGGGTAGAGCATTCTGTGGGTTCCCCAGTGACAGTGGGGGGAACTAACTAACTGGGAATGGGAGTGGGGGAATAGCTCAAGTGCTTAACAATACGGTAAAAAATAACGGCTGATTGAATATGTGCACTCCCACTCCACCAGCTACCTCCTCCAGCTCCTACATTGGACCTAATTATCCCGTGTAAGCAGCAGCCTGGGGATAAGCCACATCTGAATACTCCAAACTGTCTGTTATTCCTCACAATTTAAACCTGCGTAACACTGGTTATCAGCATTTTCTCCTGCTTCAAGCTCCCCGTGCCTTTTCTGAAGAGCATAATTGTCTTGATATGCTCATCACGTACGGCATGAAATGTTGATTCCACCTTAATTATCTTCCCCAGGGGTCATCGCTGTGACTTCTGCAAAGTAAATAAAGCAGCATCCACACTGGCGAGCCTCGCAGCGTTAGTTACCCGCCACGCTATTTCAAGTCTGAGCCCAAATGAATGCCTCGTTCGCCATAATTAAACAAGCCACCTTGACACATTTCAACAATTAACTTTTAATCACTTGGATCTCCCTAAATCACAATCTCATGGTTGACGTTTATAACTCAGTCTTCTCTGTGGCTGGGGCGACGGGTCAGTCTCATCAAATGAAATCTGAAATAAATCATGTGAGGTAATTGAGAGTGAGAGAGGGGCCAGTCTCATCATGGTGGCCAAATGTGTCATCTGAGCAGAGCGGGATTGGCTGCTGGGAAGTCAGGTGTAACTTGCCAACTGAAACTATTAAGGTGTATTTTATTGACTTGTCAGCACTTTAGTATACTACAGTAGAAACCGCTTATATGTGATCACGGCTACAGTGATCAACCGCATATATGGATCACAAATCTTCGTATAGAATCATTCCTATACAAGTGCTGTTTAAATAATTTGCTTATAGTAATCAAGTAGTCCGCTGACAGTGTTCATTTTGGGTCTTTCCATACATGACAACATATGGAGGACAATTTTATATTTTATTTTTACATTATTGATAGTTTATTTTCAGAAATGAGCTGAAACCATCGCCAAGCTGTGACTTAGTAGCCTATTTGCACTACTGATGTTAGGTCTGTCCTTGATCAAAGAAATCCTTAGTCGACTAATGCCGGGTACACACTAAACGAGAATCAAGACGATTTTGGGCCCGATTCCACCCTCCCGACAATCGTCAGCAAAGAATGTTAAAAGTGTTTTTTACATCCCCTATCAGCTCGGAAGTCCATCGTGGTTGTACCGATTCCAAATCGGAAATATTAAACATGATCAGATATCCTGTTATGTGTGGAGAACCCTGAAGACAGCTGATGACGCAGTCACATGGGAAAGAACGATAGCCAATTGAGAACCAAGCTGACTGAAGCAGAAGGACAACAACATGGCAGCCGCGGATGGGCTACTGCAAAACGTGAAGCATCAATGGACCTCAGGACCAACTTATTAATTTGTGGGAACAACCAGAATGTTTATTTAACGTGTCTCAATGACTTCATCCATTTTTTCTTTGTGAATTTTCAGTACAAAGTAGTGCAAAAACTAACATCGCTAATTCTTCCTGCCTGCCTGTCCGACATGTCCGACATTAAAGTCACGTTTATTCGCGAGAGATTTTTTGAGTCGGGACTCTTGTTGTCTTGTTGTTCATTAATGAATCTGTAAGTGTGTAGTGTGCTGTTTTGGTCAAATCGTTGCTCACCACACACTATAGGAACAAAACTGTTAAATTTAACATAGCATGTCGTTATGTGTGGGGTCTCTTACATTTTCAAAATCTGTTAGTGTGGGCCAGCCTTAACACAACACTCATACGATTTTGTCGACAAATTGATGAGTTGATTTGTCGACAAAGAATCTCACAAAAGCACCACTTTAAATCTTGTGTTTACCAGAGATGTGCTCATAGGTTTCTTGGAAATAAGTAATTTAGCATGAAGAAGCATAAAAAACGACTAATTGTCTAAAGAAATCTTAGTTGACTAAGACCGAAATGACCGATTAGTCGACTGATCGACTAAGAGGTGGCAGCCCTACTGACGTTACTGTTTTAGGCTATAGCCTAATTATAATTTAAACCACAGTAAGCTATATTTCATATTCAGTAGGTACTTATAGTGTAGTTGAATTTTACACAGTACAGTAATTTAATTTGTACAGTAATTTGAAAAGCATTTGAAACAGCTGTTCTGTATTTTGAAATAAAATTCTTTAAATAGCGAAGCTGTCCGTTTCACCACTTAATATTCATGTATTTAATATAAAAAATGTCAATTAGACGGTAATCTGTATGAGAAATAATGAAAAACAATCCGTTATAATAATCATCCGCTCATAGTGATCAATTTGACCCATACAGATGTGATCATTATAAGAGGTTTCCACTGTATCTTCATGAGAAATATCACTTAATATCACACATTGTGTAACTTTGAGTCATTTCCTCCCTAACAGAAGAACTGTTGTACATGATTTCATCAAACAAACCAGGTGCTCCCCACAAACCCTCTCATCAAGCATACATCTATTTCCCTCCTCGAGCTGAATCCCCTTAACAAAATCGGCAATGTCACGATGCCTTAAGTGAATGATGAAAGCAAAGAGAAAGCATAGTTCATATTGACATTCCCATCTGCATACGTCTTATTCATTCTCTTCACTCTGGAGCAAATTAAACTTGAAGTCAAACTCGGGACATTTTTCTACACTGAAACCCAATTACACTTCACTTACTGTAGACAGCCCGGCACACTGCACTCCGCATTTCAAAGGAAATCTCTGCCGGCTGTGTCATAACTTAAGCGTTTTAGCAAATTTAAGATGATTCACTTCTCTCTGTTTTGACTTCCAAGAGCAACGGCAGGATGAATACAATGATCTCAACTTTGTTTCTCGGGAAGCTACTGCGTCTCTGAATGGATGAGTCACTCAGTTGTTTCAACAGTGAAATGTGAAGTAATCTGTCTAGATTTGTTTGAGGAAAGATGAGGGTCTGCATACAGGGCATACTAATAGGCCGTCACATTTATTTAGACTGTAAAATGACCTGCAGTGTAAGATAAAATGGATAAACATAGACTGACTTACTACTAATCGTTTGTGTGAATTCTACTTCAAGCTATAGCCAATACATGTAGCCGTAAAGACATCAGTGGCATCATTTGTCATTATAGTTTATCTATGAGGTGCTTTTGAATTTACAAATTAAACTAAGAGATGAGGACAAAAACAAAGAAGTGGTGAAAGACTAACATTTTGTAGATTACATTTTGTCATTACATTCATTTCATTTGTAATAAGCATGGATGTGGAAAGTAACTAAGTACATTTACTCAAATACTGTACTGAGAGCAATAGTTCGTTTTATTAATTTTGTGAAATACACATTTTTGCCAAGAGTTAAATGACTGATATCACTCTAAATAAATGTATTTATGGTAAGTATGCAGCTATGCAACCTCACCGTGACAACAAGACTTCAGGAAATCACTGCACCTGGCCAAGAAATAGTTCAGCACAAAACAATTGTACATTCGTCATTATTTATATTTAATGCTACTTTACAGTTCATTACATTCCAGTGGGAAATAATGCACTTTTTTACTCGAAAGCTGTAGTTATATTATATATTATAGTATACTATGCTTATATTATATTTTATATTCTGTGCTAAATTGCTGTACTATACTGTCCATTATGTTTCCACACTATATCATTACTATATTATGTACTATTCTGGTGTACACTGTTATAGTTTGTGGTATTGTTTTGCTCTACATACACTAATTTGTTATCACACTAGTAAACCAAGTACAACGCTGATTGTGGATACTGTTTGTATACTGCTTGCATTATATCTTTGAGTCTAATAGGTCTTTTATAGATTCTATTTTTATTCTTATTTATGTACTAAATTTTTTTTTTTTTTTAAATTTCTTATTTCTGTCCTTGTGCTGCTACAAAACCTGAATTATATATACTATAATATACATAATATATAACACCTTGAAAGGGGCCAACATGCAAACCAAATACTTTGAATTTTGACATTTTAAGGATTATTGTGACCAAAAGAATTCACGCTAACGATATTATCGCAATGTCTACAGAAATTTTGAGGAAAAAATAATAATGCTATCAGTCAAATTAATTTTATCTTTGTTCATTGTGCATTTTGTCTCGTTTTTGGTAAATGAATAAGACTCAAAAATAGGAGTGTAGGGAGGTGGAATGAGAGTCACCATAACTGTACAAAAGTGTGATTTACTGTAAGAGGTGCTGGATTATGTACACAATATTGTCATATGTGTATTAATAACATGCTATCAATATTTCATTTTTTAAATATCACGGATAACGTCAATACCGATAAATCGCAACACCCCTTGCTAATACATTCTTATGTATTCTTTTACATTAGTGTCATTTTTAGTTGCAGGGCTTTTTATATTGTGGTATTGCTACTTTTACTGAAGTGTCTGAGTACTTCTTCTTACACAACACGGCACGCTACTTTAGAAACACATGATTTCAAATGTATCTGAGACAGAAAAAGAAAAACACGAGGAGGCATTGATCGCCATCAGCTACTAGATTTACAGTATGGCCTGTTAATGACTTGGTCAGCTGTACAGTAGCTATAAAAGAGGAAGAGGAAACACTGTGGAGGCCTATGAAGCGAGGAGACTAACCCCACCTGCTGACTGGTGCTACTTCCCGAGTGAGGAGGGGGGAGCAGGGGGCAAATATGGCCCCGAGACAGAGGGTCTGTCACAGTGTAGCCAATGCCAGGCTGATTTCACGCTTGATGTCCTCCAGAGAAGAGAAAGATGTGCCATTACAGCCTGTGAGTATATTCCCCACCAACAGGGGTCACTCTGTGTTTAGCAAAAAAAAAAAAAGGCCGGCAGCTGATGGGGAACAATAGTAACAAGAGGGAGAAAAGGGTAATCAGGATGCAGCATGAATGAAGGTGAGTTTGGAGGGAAAATTACACTGGTGAGAGTGGGTGGTCAAGGGGGAAATGACACAGGAGATGAGTGTGGACATTTTAGGAGAGAACAGATTGATCCAGGCAAATTAACCAAACAACAGGCAGATGGACAGGTACAGAAAGACAAAAGGAGAGGCAGACAGCAGGGGCAAAGGGAGAGGCTGGATACCATTTGGCACCTCCAGTGTTTTTACTTCCCGAAAACTGGTCAGTGAACAGACTGGAAAGTTCCAACAACCCCACTAGCTCGGTGATGGCCATGATGCTATATGATCCTCCGGGAGTGAAAAGGATGGATTAGTCTATTTTTATTGCTTGGCGAACGCACCCAACAGCCCTGTCTGCTCATCAATCATTCACAGTATACTCCTATTCCCCAATATGCTGCCCCCTCATCCTGTCTTTTCTCCTTCCAAATTCTCTCTTTCCCTTTCCCATTCTTCTTTCGTTCTGTCTGTTCTCCATTGTCAGTCCTCGGAGCCTCGGAGCACAAGTTGAGATACATTAAAGATGAATGGGCACGGATCTTCCCATAGGATCCTGTCTCAAGTTTTTTTTTTGGAGTGAAGTCTTTTTCATTCTCACTTCACTTCTCTGTATTGGTTAAGACTTAATGTGACGTGAGAGTTGAAGAGTGTTTTCAAGGTAACCCTCCTCCCTGACAATTAGCTGGAGCTTAGGCATCCAGCCAAAAGATTTTACTCGCAATTTAACAGCCAGGAAATCTCCTCGTTAGAGAAAATGCACTTTCATGTAACTGTTTACAACACTGCTTCAGGTAGCGTGGAGTAGAGTAATAGAATAGAGTCTGCGGGGATAGAAACCCCCGGCTCTCCAGAGCCAAAACAAAGCTTTTTCTAGTGCAGGGTTCGCTATAGAGCTGCGGCCTTGCAAAAACCCTCGCCATACATCCAGGCGAATATTTATATTTTATTTATGAGGCATATAAGCTCACTTGGCCAGTGATGTGGGTTAATATCTACAATGTTTGCACAGCCTCGCCAAACCTGTGTGCGATTTTGTTTAGCACCAAACACAATTAAGATTTTGTATGTATACCAATTAATTTCTCCGAAGCAAATGAGTAATGAGAAGCCAGCCCATTTGGAATAATAGGTTTTTGCCAAACACTTGCTGTTTAAAGGCAGACAGCATCATTGTGCTTTCCCCCTTTTTTTTTTTTCCCCCCCTTCGACATCATTCAAAAAACTAATTCATGTTTCGTCTCCACTCGGAGATTGGAAAAGTAATTTCACTGTTCCCCCCTATTTATTTGAGGAGCGTATGAATTTTCCATGCGAGCCACCGTGCTTTCTCTCTTTTCCAACAGATGTTTGAGTGTCTGCATTGCATCCTGGGTTATTAACCCTGGATTTCGTTCGACTAAATTTGGATGCTCCAGATTCTCGTTAGCACTCTTGTGGGATCTAAGTGCTCGAACGCAACACTGAGGTGCTTCCTTATCTATTTTTGATATCTGCCAGTGATGGAGGAAGTATTCAAATCCTTTACTTCAGGAAAAGTACTTATATGACTCTGTACTGTAAAAAATACTCCATTAAAAGTAAATGTCCTGCATCGAAAGGAAATAATTTGACCATAATCAGGAAAATGTACTTAAAGTATTAAAAGTACTCAAAGCAGAAAAATGTCACTTATGTCTGTTTAACTATTATATATTATAAAATTAGACTATTTTTACTTTTGCATCGATGTAAAAACAGGATTTTACTGTCATAGTTGGTTGAGATGGAGTTTATTTTTACATATTCTGTATAAGCAGTGGTGGTTGTGGCCCATTTAAGCTACAGGGACCAAACTGGGGTCAGCTGTTCTTTTCAAGGGGCCAGTTTAATTAAAGCAAGACTTTCTAACTTTTACTGAACTGTGGCTACAAGTGGAAATGATGAAAACACAGTGTAACAGTAGCACAAGACAACATTAGCCACCACAAACTACAGGTCATACACAGCAACACAATACCTGGTTATTAAATTGATCAATGATGTGTTTCATTTAATTCAACTTTTAATTTGTAAGAGGATGATTGTGTTATTTCTTCTTTCAAAAGTTACGTAATCTCACTTTAAGGGTGTATAGTGCTGCCACCCCATAAAGAGGATATGAGGTTGGTTAGCACCGGAAAACTTTAAAAAAGGGGATGTTGAAGAACCAGGTCGATAAGCAGGAGTCGCGTAAAAAAAAGTGGCATTTATTAACAAAAGATTTACTGAAACAAGGAGCAAATAAAACCAAATTGAAGTGAAGAAAAAGAGCACCAAACAAAAGAAAGCTGTAGCCTCAAGCTGCCATCTCCCCTCTCCCACTACTACACTTTCTCAGCCTCTCCTTACAGGAACGTACCACCTGCCCAGGTAAGCACAGGGTGAGCGAAACAGAGCAGGCATCCAAATAATACTAAATAATTAATTCTAATTGATTCTAAATTACTGCTGACATCACAGTTCACCTATGGGCAATCATTACATAACAATGAGCAAAACAAATATAACAGAATGTCATTTACTGCAGAACTATCCTACCTATCTTCCTACACCTTAACAGTGCCCAGCCTCTCTCTGCTACATAATTAGTCAAACCTGTTTACACTTTCCTTGACTGAGCTGCTGAGCAGCGGATCTACCCCAACATCCCAGACAGAACAACAGGAAAAATCCTATGAACCCATAAAATAAACAAACTAAAACAAGCTTGTGTTATTTATACACCTTAATTAATAATATAACAAATAAACTGAAACAAAAGGCAACGTTTTAACAAAGGATTAAAAAAATTCAATTAAAACTCTTTTATATACATTGATCCATTTATTAATATATTAATTAGCCTCATTAGCATTTTAATTAAATTGACAAACTTTGAGGTACAAATCAAAGTATACCTAAATGTATAAATATAAAATGTATACTCTAAATGTACCTGTGATGTTATCCTGTACATTTTAAGGGGTTTTACATTTTAAAAATACTTTAATCTATTTTAATGAAGGTGGAAAGTGAACCAGTTTTAACTGAAAGCATGCAGATTATCCTTTAAAAGCCTTAATAAGGCAGGTGTGCTGTATAATATGTCATATGCTGATGAAGGTCACATGATTAGCTAATCAATTAATTCATTTTTATTTCTGATTTATGACTAGAACAACTTGTCAGCAGCTGCTACGTTTTAAGAAGTTTTCCCAAAACACCAGTTAGAGCTCCATCAGCAGCTGCCGACAGGTTCAAACTCCTCTGCAGCTCTGATACATGATTCACTTCACAAGTTGTTAAAATGCTTTTACGCTTCGTCCTAAAAGAAGAACCAAACGTGTCACTATGACAACTTTTGTCCAGTTGGAAGTGATTTCCTCCTTTGAGACGTGTTGATGAATTCAGGCTCTGATCAGCTCTGAGTGTCTTTATGAAACAGACTGATTCGTTCAAGACAGGCTTTTCACAATAAGAGACACCTTTACAAAAACAACCCCTGACAGACGGAAAACACAAACAGCACAGGTGGGGATTTCAACCCACAACCTTTAGACTGTGGAGCAGCTTCTCCACCAGCTGAGCTCTCTGAGAGCTGCCGTGACTCACTGAGAAGACAACAGGTTTCAGTGGAAACATATTTCAGTGTGAACATGTTTCAGTCTATAAACCTAATTTCTCTGCAGGTTGATGAAGCCAGAGTTTCTGCAGCTTCATTAATTAAATAATTAATCAGCGCCAAATATGGTCCATTGGTGAAGGACACCAACGGCCAACATTCAGATGTGGGATCGAACCCTGCTTGAGGTACGCCACACAGGAGTTTGCATGATGAATGTGTGCGGTTCCAACAACAACTACAAATTTGAAACACTGCGATCACAAAAGACGTTCGAGACGATTCCGTGTCGATTTCAACTAGTGAATTTCTGAATTTTTGTCATCGTCCAAAGAGGAGGAGACAGAGAACACGTAAGTCTAAGTGAGCCCAGGTGGTCGAGCTAGCTAGCTTGACCGGCACTTTTAAAACTACATTTTTTATATTATTTCTGCAGGCTCTTCAAATGACTGCAGGTAATAGAGGAGCTGATCATGTGACCTTCACCTGCATATTACATATTGACCTGCCATATTAAGGCTTTTAATGAATCATCCGCATGCTTTCCTTACAACTTTCACCTTAATTAAAAATGGTGATTTGATTAAATGATTAAAGTATTTTTAAAGTATAAAGTACATGTACCTCAAATTTGCACTTAAAGGTGCAGGATGTAACATCTGGCGGCATCTAGTGGTGAGGTTGCAGATTGCAACCAACTGAAATCTCTGCCGTGTGCCAAGTGTGTAGGAGAACTACAGTGGCTAAAGTGAAAACGTGAAAACGCTAATGGCCCTGTCTAGAGTCAGTGTTTGGCCCCACCCCGTATGTAGATATAAACAGCTCATTCTAAGGTAACGAAAACACAGCGATTCTTATCTTCAGGTGATTATACACTAAAGAAAACATACTCCATTTCTGCCACTAAATCCCCATAATGTTACACTGTCCCTTTAAGTACAGTACCTTTGTAAACGTACTTAGTTACTTGCCACAACTTAAATCTGCCAACCACAATAATTTATATGATATTAAAATGATATGGAGCATAGAAATCTATCGCCATGAACAGTCACAATCCATTATTTAAAGCAGTGAGACTCATTTTGTCTCTTAAAAGCCTCCTCTATTATTACCTCCTGCATACAAACAACAGTGTTTTTCTAAATTATGACTCTTGTAAATTATTTTAGGAGTGTCTACTCTGCTTTGATAACACCTCTCAAAATCAAACAACTCACAAAAGTAGGATGTACTTGTTTTTATGATGTAAGGCGTCCTCAAAAGAAGTGTCTTTCTCTTTGTGTGTGTGTGTGTGTGTGTGTGTTAGTGGATTGGCTAGAGCTCCCTTGTGCACAGTTAAGCTACAAGAGCTCCCCATGTCAATATTAGTGTTTACATTCACACTCAACTGTGACTCAGTTTGGTACTTCTGAGGATGGATGGTTAATCTTGCCTTATGTCACTCTTAACATCCTTGGCAACCGGCCGGATTTATAGACTAATGACTCTGTTTCTGTGGACTGGGACCGGCAATTAATTCAACACAGTGTTTGTGGAGTGAATCAGTCACTTCTGCTGTCTCTTTCTCAGCGATGATAGCATTTACCTCGCTGTGTGCTTACAGCTCCGTTAAGTCCAGTGTTTGGCCCCATAGCTTACTATTAATACACAAACATATTATTAATCAGGAGTCAAATAAATGTAGTTGTAGATGTTTTGATTAGAATTAATCATAAGGCCAAACAAATCTGTGGCATGTTTAGACAAGCAAAATCAAGAAAAGCAACATGAAAGTTATAGATTTTAATCTCCACACTAACTGGAAGAATCAGTGGAGAAAGTATTAATATTTTATTAACTGTTTTCATTTACAGAATATAGCTGTCTATCTTTAACTGATACTATCTGGAAACTGTAAAATCGTTATTTAAAGCTGCACTGATCAATATTTCTATATCAACAATGGATCAAATTGCTATGTGTAATGTGAAAAAGGGTTGTTCGTAAAAAAACCCCCACAGAGAGTTATCATACATAGGTTTCTGAAGAGCTGATGTGGAGCTCAAAGTCGGTGGTTTAAGGGTGCCACACCCTTAATTATGCATAACTTTAAGCCTTAATATAATTTAAATGAGTGAGTTATATAACAATTAATTAATTTCATTCAGTTTCATTTTTTGTACCAGGCTGTAAACATGTTTATTCCTGCTGTAAAGTTGGGGCTCTATGGGGATTGACTTGCTGTTGGAGCCAGCCTCAAGTGGCCATTTGAGGAACTGCAGTTTTTGGCACTTCCACGCTGGCTTCATTTTTCAGCACCAGAGGTTGTCGTTTGGTTATCACTCCACTCTGCAGTTCCTCTCATTTCTACATAACTTTTAGTTCATTGTTTAGTTTTATGGCCCGCAACTTCACTGTTATGGTTCTGTCTCAAAGCTCTCATCAGCATCGTCTTCAGCTGCAGCAGACAGCTGTTTCCAGTGAAAGAGCTCTGATAAACCCACTGTATGCTACCTTCTCAGCTCCAAACAGCAGACAGAATACTTATTTAATCAGTGTGAGCTCCATCAACAGCAGTATGTCTGAACCAGTCATTATTGTGAAAAGTCTGTCTTGAATGAGCCTAACAAATCAGTCTGTTTCATACAGACACTCAGAGCTGATCAGAGCCTGAATTCATCAAAACGTCTCAGAGGAGGAAATCAGTCCCAACTGGACAAAAGTTGCCATAGTGACACGTTTGGTTCTTCTTTTAGGATGAAGAGTAACAGCATTTTAACAACTTTTCTAACTTGTGAGGTGACTCATCTCAGCTGAAATGTAGCAGGACTGCAGAGGAGTTTGAACCAGTCAGTTAATAATAAATAATAATAAATAATAAATCAAGGTTGACTTCTGGTTTCACATGGGATACGAACACCGTCCTCCTTAGCAAAAGTCTGGTGTTTTTTCGGCCCCAAACATCCACCCCGACCTTCTCCGTACACGGCATTTGTTGCTCTTTGATTTTGATTTTGATTTTGTGGAATATATACAAATTAGAGTGCATCACTTTTATAGCTACGAATGGTGTATGAGAACAGCCCGGTTTGCTATTATGTTAGTTATTAGGTGGAAATATGTCAGTGTTGTGTTTAAAAAATCTTTTCATTCCATTGGACGACAACTGCTTCTAAAAATTATGAATGATAATGTTGAAAGTGAACTTGAACCATCAACGACATGCCCTTCAACAAAGCACTTGAAATCCAACATTTCAATTGGAGTAAGACACTCTGGGCGGCAGTTCACTGTCTGAATGGTTACTTCTCCAAATTGTTGCTTTAAATAGAAATGTTTTCTCCACCAGTTAATTAATGTTTCAAAAAAATATGCTCGGGACTTTGGTGTTTGCGCTCCACACCCAGCAAAGACAAATGATATGTGTGTCTTGCTAATCTGGGGTTTTATAGAGTCGCCTTTGGAGATAAATCGAGATAGAGCACATGCCACATCAAAGCATCAAAGCAGACTGAGATGCAGATGGACTTTGTGTCCCTTCATTACACATGCACTAAACCTCTTGGCTGCGATTTCACTTGCCACTGGCGAAGGGATCCGTGGCCACTTAACCAGCTGTAGCTTGAGCCCGCTGTGACAAAAGGCCAAACACATTCATTTCTCTCAATCAATATTACTGGCTATACCTCTGTCACTAAAAGCTCTTTATAGAAGCTCATTTCCTGTGTCAGATAATTCTTCCTCCTTTTTGTTTCCCGTCTGTCTTTCTGTCTCCATTTCTCTTCCACCTTGTCTCTCACAAGCACACACTTGCACACAGACCCACATGTACACATAAGTTCATGTGTAAGGATGGGATCTGGGTGCCATGACAACAGGGCACATCAAAATCCAATTAAATGGAACTTCCTCCCACTTCACCAGACCGACAAATAACTTCCTCCTACCCTCCTCTCCCCTTCGCATGAAAATAACTTTGGGATGTTTAAGTTATTCACATCTGCACTCTTGTAAAGTTGATAAGATTAATATGTCAAATCAAACTGGAGGAGGAAAAGGGGGGGTTCAAATTTCTTCAGAATGAACAAGTGGTAACCTGCAGCACAAATGCAATTTGTTCTGGACGTGGCGCTACACTACATGACATGAACACAGAGTGATAATGGTCCAATAGCTGCATAATAAGAACACTCATGCAAGCATTAAGCCGCCCACACACGATCAGTGGTAAACCTCGCGGTGATCGAAGAGCAAATTTCTTATCATCTAAAGGCAGCTTTATACACATGCATTAAATTTCATACTTAAGGGACCAGTGTGTAGGATTTAAAGCCGTTCCACACCAAGCACAGATTTTTGTCCGAAAAATTTGCACAGAAATTTTTTTGTGGGTTCTTATGAATGCTTGCACAGCGCTGCAGAACATTCATGCGGGGGAAAAAATATTCGGACGGACCTCGACTTCCGGCTGCGGATATATATATATCTAACCAATGAAATCCTTTGTTCCAAATTATCACTGTCATTCTGAATAATAATCAGCCATGTGCTTCTGTTTGTTGCACGAAAAGTGTGTATTTTTGGAGCAATGGGCCATTGAAACAATGGGCATTTGTTTTTAGGGTAACGGACTGTCAGACAAATGGTCTTTTTTTAGTTTAACGGGACATTTTTTTTGGACCATTGGTGTTTCGGAACGACAACACCCACTCTTCTCAACACCCAATAATGTACGACAAACACTACGACCTCAACAACTAAAGAAAGAACAATATATGGATTGAGATCACCCAGCAGGTGGGATCTGATGATAGTAATGTAGCTGATATGCATTTGCTAATGTCATATGTTCATCACGGAACGAGGCTAGCTACAGCTAACAGCTAGTGTTAGCATCAAATTTAGGGTTTAGGGTTTGATTAACCTTTATTAGTTTATGTATTGTGTAGTTAACGTTAGCCCCTTAGACATTCTCTGTCTGCGTTTTTGCTGTGTAAGGTGGACACAGGCACTATACGGAAACTCATTTGGGCCTCATTGATGAAAATGGAACGGAGCAACACAGATAAATTCGCCTTGGAACTGGTCTGCATTGTTGTCATGCGTACAGATTTTCTGTATTCCTGCACCTCCATTTTCGCATAACATTGGTGAATAACGGCTTTTGGAGGAAACTAGTGGCAGAAATGGAATACAATATTAATTATTATGTTTTCATTAGTGTATAATCACCTGAAACTAAGAGTCGTTGTGTTTTTGTTAGCTTAGAATGAGCCCTTCATATCTACATAGAGAGCGGGTCCTCTTTCACAGAGTCTGCCATGTTGCTCTGCCATGTTCCTACAGTAGCCAAGAACGGAGAAACCAAACACTGGCTCTAGAGAGGGCCTTACGCATTTTTATGTTGAAGTGGCTGTTTGAATTTGGTGGCGTGAATGCTCCAGAAGACCACCGTAGGTTCTTTCACACGCTTGGAAAGGGAGGGGTGGTATTCAGTTGGTTGCAATCTGCAACCTCACCGCTAGATGTCTAAAGACTAGACTAAATCCTACACACTGCTTTAATTCATTTAAAATGGGTGAAAAAGCTCACATTGCAGAATAATATTTAAACAGGCTTTGTGTCTTTAAGAGTGATAAAGTACTTTGAATCATTAGTTACCCCTCTCCTGACATGTGTCATATTGGATGATACATGTTCAACGGGATGATCTATATGAGGAACGATGGCAACATGATCTACTGCACTTGTAAAACAGCACACTGACACACTGCAGCTATACGCTGACTTCCTCAAGACCTGGGTTTGTGTAGCTTTGCAGCGAAGCATGCATCTGTAGATTCCCATCTGCCGCTGGGTTTCCACAGTGTGTTAAACGGAGTGGGCATCATCAATCACTGACACCCCCACATGGGCACTGCCAAGCCCCCAGAGAGAGATGCAAGAGCTGGGCAAGACAGAGAGGCAGGCTCCCTGCCTCCAGTGAGAAGCAGCTTACATATTACGCATCCGAGAGGCTGGCCTGGTAATGTCCCTCAAGGGCTGCCTTCATGCTGCGCTCGGTGACTGCTGGGGGACAGCCTGCCGCTGCAAGACTAAACGCATGAGACTGAACATCACATTAACGCCGGGGCGAGCCTTGGGAGGCCTGCCACTGTAGATTGAGAGGCCAGGCCCACCACCACAATTAAAAAGAAAATGATTAACAATTAGCCTGCTAGAGAGAAATAAACAAGCGGTTTGCTGAGACAACTTTTCCACTGCTGTAGACCCATTTGTGTAATGGGGGAGCGTGTATATTCTGTTCAAGATAGTGAAGTGCACTCCATGTGCTGATGAGTGTGCATAGCCCACGGGGCTCAGCAGGGTTTGTGCCTCCTACACCACGCCGCCCAAACCCACGCACTCCACTCGTCTGAGCGGAGAGAGGAAAGAGAGCGAGGTCATCTGTTTAATTTGTAGCATACTGTTGGCCTCAGCAGCACTCATGCTGCTCTGTTGTGGACAGTTTTGACAATTTCACAATTTGCTAAATTAATAGAATTTGCAAAAATGTCCTACTGTTGTTCAAGGGTTAAATTCTGGATCAGTTCCGGGGTTTGTCCTATGCCTCTCATACGTTTGCTGTGTATTGGCTGCAATGACAGTTGTCGAATGCTGACTCAGAGTGACTTTTATAAATTGTAAAATAAATCAAAAGACACGGGAGAAAACAGACTTGATAAAATCCTCTGACAATTGAATGATAAATTTGCTGGCACGTACCCGAGTGTGCTCCGGATTGCCTGGAGGTTATTGCTGTGTACTTTATCCACTGTTGGTCATTCATCACCTGAGCACAGTATCAGCCACAGTCTCTCACTCACATATGCGGAGAGAGAGAGAGAGAGAGAAAGCAAATGCAGGCTGCAAGCCAACCTACTATAAGGTGTAAAAGTTAGGATAACATTTCACGACTGGTAAATCTCATCCTGTCTTCATACATTGTTTTGTACAAAAACATGACCTTTTCTTTGCTTATTTTTGTTTTCATAGAAACAGAGATGAAGCTGAATACATCTGTGCTTCAAAAAGTACCTGTTAAAACCATTTTTCTTACAAAAAACTGAAATTGCAATAATTTGACTTGAATTATAATTATGTTTATACTAATCTGGTTGGGTCAAATCACCCAAATTAAAATAAAAACATAACTCATTTCCCTGGTATCTACTCATGCAGAGATTTCTACCTCCACACTATACAATGGGAGTTAATTGAATAACATTTGCTTAGTTAGAACATTGAAACTGACATTTAATAAAACCCAACATCAACATCTCTTTGACCCTATAACTGTGGACAATACACAGAACATAATGAAAGGGTCACTGAAAACTATTTACAAAAGCATCTACATCAACATCTAGGTGAGAATTAATAGGTGCAAAAATGAAAAATGGAGTTTGCACATACTGCTCCCCAGGAACATTTGATTGATTACCACCAGTGATGTTTCGAGCGTCTCTTCTTCAGACAAAGATTGTAATACAGAGACACTAAAGACAGACTCTTTAGACACTGAATAAATTCAGACATTTATTTAGTGTCTGAATTCTGATTTTAAAATGTACACTCTATATAGTGTCCTCAAAACACTAAACCTGCCAGTGATGAAGCTAACTGACGTTTGATACAGTAAGTGTCTGAAATCTGAATTTACTGCTCACTAATGAATAAACTATCGAGTGTCTGTTATATAGGGAGTAATGAATGAGTGAACGAGGGAGAGATTTCAGACACTGCCCCTGTTAACCATTTTCATTGGGACTATCTCTACGGTAGTTCTGATGAAAACAGTTCGTTCAGGAAAGAGGAAGAGTTTAGATCAATGCTTTGAGCACCACAAACAAAATCCCAATTTTTTGAAGGTAAGTGAGAAAATGTTTATTTTTGAAATTTGGATGAACTGACCCTATAAAAGATAAAATCTAGAATAGGTATGATATGAAATGTCTGGGTTACAAAATGTAATGATATGATAGAGGCCTAGACTCAGCGGGGATTTACTGAAGCAATACAGGATGTTAAAGCAGAGCCGATCATGCAGCACAAGAACAACGGAGGGCTATAAACCGCAAAGAAATATTCGTGAAAACAGTATGATGGCACAACCCAGCATTGCTATTTATCAAGTGACACATCTCATTCCACATCTATGACATCCCAGTTTGATTTGTGCACCTGCATGGGATACAAATTTGAGACATAAACATACAGAATGACTGGAGTTGCAGTAAAGTCAGCCTACTGAGAGCTTATATGCAGCAGAGGACAAAACCTAAAGCTGCATCTTAATATTATAGCGATGGTTGTGAGCAATGAAAGACTGCAGATGTGTAATCATAAATAATAACTGCCATATCTGTGAATTTCCACCTTGTTGTGCGACCACCCGCTGATACTGACGCCAGGAAGACACATGAATGTACACGCAGCGTCTCAGACAATGCCTTGCTTGTTTTCTTATGAATATATTAAGAGCGTCTCTCCGTCAGTTACCCTGGTGTAGCAACAGTGTGATGCTCGGCACCCTTCGCCTGGAAAATTCCCAAACAGCGTGGAAGTCTCCCAGATTTAAAGTATGCATATTCATAAGTCATAATCATGGCTGAGGCTCTGCAAAACTTCATTACATATTCATACACAGGGACTTTTCTTATATAAACTACTTTATGTTAACTCTACGGTTCAACAGTATACTGAATTAATAGGGATAAGAGGGAGTGAATATGAGAAAACTGGAATTCCTGATGTGGTTCAAGGTCAAAGTGATCTTGAAAGATGTGTATTTAAAGATAAATGACTAACTGCAAACAAAATACTTGAAGTAAAATTACCTGAATGTATTTGAGACAAGAGGAAGCTTGAATTAAACATGTTAACCTCTTAAAAGCTTCTTACCAGGGCTGTCAAAGTTAACGCGATAATAACACGTTAACGCAAATTCGTTTTAATGCCACTAATGTTATTTAACGCATTAACGCAACTTGCGATTTTAAGTTTGTAGCGGGCTCAGTTTAAAATCTAGAGTGAAGATACTGCCATGTAAAACTAAAAAAACTCAAAGGAATCCATTGGTACCAACCATGATACACTAGGTTGTGGCAAAGGAGGCTAAATAACGCTCCAAACTTACGCAAAATTTTGGCGAGGAAAAACTGGCATGGCCATTTTCAAAGGGTTCCCTTGACCTCTGACCTCAAGATGTGTGAATGAAAATGACAAATGCTGTAGTTGTTTACTTGGCCAATAAGAATTTAATTGTGAAACAAATGCTGCCACAGACTGCTGCATTTGAGATAGTCAGAATAAAAAGAATAGAACAAAACAGAGATCAAAGACACAATAAACACATGGCTAACAGATACTACAGAAAGAATAAAGTGACAAAGCCCCGACTGTCATTTAGAAATAGTGGACATGTTGCCAAACATCTTACTTCGGCTTACAGGGAGTGCGTTTTCTTTTGAGCTGTTGCCGTTTATTTCTCATCCATCTGTCAAGAGAGAGTTGCAGCATGTCGGCGGTGCACTCACCGCCTTTGTCTTGTAAATTCAACTTCTGACATCCACGAGACTGCAGAGGGTTGTCGCTCGACAGAAATAGACTTCTGTTTTTGTTTTTTGGTCTTTTTTCCCCGTTTCCTAACAACAAAGCACCTCTGTATCAAAACCGCAAAGGGTGTACCTTGAAGTAGGAGCCATATATAGAAATCTTGTGAATCAGGCATGAATTAACACTGAGGTGGCTGTTGACTTGGAACATTTCAAACACCCTCAGAAAAATGATGATGTTGGCGATGACAGAGGAAAGGATTTATTATGAAGGAGTCAAGCAAGCCGAGAACGCCCTTTGTACTAATGGTGCACAGGAAGACTGTGGTAGTGCCTGGAATAAATTAATGGAAACAAATGCATTTTTCATTATGAGTGTAACAATTAATGCCCCTGTGAGTCTGATATTGCTTTTTGAGCTGAAAATGACTCCCCTTCAAACTAAACTTGTATGTTTTTTGGAGCAAAAATGAAAAGTTTTTCGCAATCAATACGTAATAGCCTGAGATTTAAAAATACTGTGCCGGTACACTGCACAGTCTGATGCGGGATCAATAGAGAA
>CAKAOH010000120.1:0-45667 GCA_916701665.1 Sebastiscus tertius | reverse complement strand
CCTCTCTTTCTCCCCCCCCCCCTTCTCTCTTCAGCCTCTCCATCTATTTCTTTCTCTCTAGGAAGGAATCAGTCTCACCTTAATTGCTCTTAAATCGGATTAATGACTGACCGGGGACAACTTGACTTAATCTCTCTTCTAGTAAATCTCTTCCTCTCCCCTCTTCTCGTACATCACTCTTAAACATTTTATCCTCTCTTGCTCCCTTTATCTCGTGTCCTCGGCCCTTTCTCTCGCTGCTTGCTCTCTTTCACTTCCTTCTTCCTCCATTTCATCTCACTCCTTCTCTCTCTCCATCACTCTCCCTGCGAGTCAATCATTCTTTCATCTTTTTTGGACGCACTCTGTCATGCTTCAGCTCTGCTCGTCATCCGGGTCCCTTCATCATTTTCCCCCCTCTTCTTTTCGCACTCTTTCGACAACTTTCTATCATCCTCTAACTTCATCATCCTGAGATTTTGCCAAAACCTCTTTGACTTGGCTGTCACTCTTTCTCTCCATTCTCCACTTCGTCTCTCTCTCTCTCTCTCTCTCTCTCTCTCTCTCTCTACAAGGTTGGCCAGTCGCAGGGTGTTGTGTATGTGTTAGCGGTGCACGTCGATGTGGTCCTGTCATTGCCTCCTAAGTGCTTTGGCAATACTAGGGATCTGCTGTCATGCCAGTGCAACTAATCTCAATCGAATTACACTGAACTTGTATTGAGATGGAGATAAAGGACATGAGCGTCTGTCTGTGTGATTGCTCAAGCAGCTCCCAAAGCACACAGACGTGAAGTGCACACAAGCATTCAAGAAATCAGTTTTGGTGACATGAATGACACCTTTTTGATCATTAACCTAAATGAGATTAATGCCAATAAAACTACAACAACAAAGAAAAAAGTGCATTACAGTTCAATACAAAACAACTGCCACCATGTCACACTGGGGTGATCCTTGTTAAAGGTATAAGGGCAAAGAAATTGTGCCACCTTCCAAACCCCTGCAGTTCAAAAAAACGGAGAGAAAAAAGAGGCCAGCCTTGTGGACAAAAGCTCATTTTCCTCTTGGTTGCACACTGCTGCGGGCGGGCTAACATGCCACAGGAGAATTCAACCACTCATACACCTTTGTTTTCCTCAGGTTTTTCTCAACTTTACACACAGCAGCAGAGCCATAACTGAGAGCGAACCAGGATTTCTATGTCAACCCAGAAGGCAAGTGCATGTGCATGGCTTGTCGAGCCCGAGGCGAATTCGATGATCTGAGAGCCACGAAGTCGTCCTCCTTTTTTTTATTGTGACAGTGAAAAGGAGAATCTGTCATTTCCAAATGCGGGCACATTTGTTCACCTTCCAGTTTCGCTTTGAGCCACTTCCACGTCTCCTTCTTTCTCGCCAACTCCTTCAAAGCCCCCCCTCCACCTCCAAACCTCTTTGCATGCCCATCTGCTTCACAGCGCTCCTGTATCTGTCCCCTCTCGCTCTCTCTCTCTCTCACAGTGCAGTCAGGATTAAGCATTTATCTCGGTGGTCCTCCTTTCGGCCCTAAACGCCCGTGAGGATGATAAGAGTCGCTGGGATTTGTCAAATTGTGCGCCATTGATTAACTGACCTTTCACGCCTGCAAGTCTCTCAGCCACTCCACTAACTGCCGACAGGCTAGATAGAGAGATAGATGGATACATCTGGCTGTTATTATTGTGTACAAGTTTGTAGTTACCAGGTGTGGCAGCGAGAGACGACAGGGGTATGAGGGCCACAGGAGAGAGGGAGGGGGAGCAGGACAGAGGCTTGGAGATGCTGAGAAAGATACAGAGGAGTCCTTCAGTTGCCCTATAGGCTTGGAGTGTAACAGGTAGAAGTGTGTCTGCAACCAAAAAGTAATACGTGTTGAATAATGAATAATGAAACACAAATTTTAAGGTGCGCCAAGGGGCTAATATCAGACAGGAAGGATTAGGAGGGAGCAGAGGAGCCGGAGGAAGCGTTCAGACGTTTGGGTGGCTGGAGGAGCATCTTGCATGTGATCATAATGGCCAAGGGCTATCGCATGGTGCATTGGACACCTTTGATTATTCACAGACAGGTCTGTGCTGCTTCACCGCACGCACACTCCGACACATTTTCAAAAGCAAGAAAGAAAGAGATGTTTCAAAAACAAACACAAACCTGAATCCAAAGCTGATCAAAGTGGTCTGACCAAGAAAATTTGCAACCTTCAAAAACCGAAACTATTATGTAACAATCAAAATGTCTTTGTTCATAATCTGTCTGTGGGAGTCTGCAAGATTTCATATTGTGCAGTAATATATATTACAATTATATATATATATATAGTATATAATTACTATTACATCTGCTAGTATCACGATTTTTTATCTTCACATGGACACACCATGGTTCCATTTTAATCAAAACACTCCTCCCATGGAAAAAAAACATCTTGACCTTAAGTGACTTTACTTCCTATAGTGTGAAAATATGCGGGGGTTTTTTGTGTGCAATTAGTGAGCGTGTTTTTTTTTAAAAAAAAAGACAAAATGAAGACAGTTGTAAAAGAAAAAGCAGCCAGGAAAGCAAAAGGGAAGACTTAATAGGAGGAAGTTCACCCACCTGGACCTCCGCGTCGCCCCGCCTCAGAGATGCACCTGAGGCCGAAGCCCGATCACCGTCTCTCGGACCGGACTGGAGTCTGTTCGCCGCTGCGCTGGTTGTTCCGACCCGAGGATGGAGGAAAGTGCCGCTGTCGCACTGCACGAAGGGCGTCACTAAAAAAAAAACAAAAAAACACAACAGATAGTAAATTAAATTCTCATTATAGGACACACACAAAGACGAGTGTGTGTGGCCGCTGAGTGGAGCCGATCCTGGGGCTGGAGTTGTGTTGTTTTTCCCGCAGGACCACTGCTGCCACATCGACCACAGATCAATCACCTTATTTACTCTTTACTGTCATACAGTAACGGAGACGGCGACAGGGAGGAAGAGAGAACAGCATGAGGAAAAATCACTATATAGAATAAACCCTATAATGACTTTAAATTGTGCGCACTTATTTGTAAATGTTGTTTGCACACCGGCAATATTTGCACTATCTGTTTATATCATGTTTATTTTTGTTTATAGCTTATTTTGTATATTGTATATTGGTAGAAAGGTAGAAGAATTGTTTTTTTATTCTAACGTTTCTTTTCTATTCTTTTGTTATTATACTGTTTGACTTGCACCAACAAAACCAAAGCAAATTCCTAGTGTAGAATCAGAATCAGAATCGTGTTTATTCTGATTCTGATTCTGATTCTAATTCTGATTCTGATTCTGATTCTGATTCTGATTCTGGAATGACTTTATCGCACTTAGTTGTGTTTTCATTCGTCGAATTTGATGTCTCTAAAAATATTCCAACAAAATCCCCAGAGTGACTTTTAATTTTGCTGTATTATATTGAAGCCTTGTGATAATGTATATATGAGGTATTATAGGTCTTTTTACGCGCATAGGATCCAGAGAGGCCCTGAACGCAGCACAGCAGCAGCAGCAGCGAGAGGCTCTGCTGTCTTGTTATCGATATGTGAGAAGCTGGCTGGAAAAGGATATTGACCGCACTAACTAGCCGCACTTTGATCATACGAAATTGCTTTCCAGATGACAACACATTAAGGATGAGAGCATTTTTAAAAAATCAAAACCCGCCTCTTTGCGCTCAGTCAGAAGTTTCTTTTTTTCCGAGTGAGATGGAGATGAGGAGAGGTGAGAGCACCCATAAGTCGACTGCCTTGATGAATAAAAGAAAACCGATAGTCCATTTCCAAAAAAGAGGAGAGGAAAGAAAAAACAAAATAAAGAGAATATATTAGGAGGGGAGGTTACATCCAAAATATTAATTCCTCACCGAAAGATCATATAACTCGAAAAGTAAGTTTGATTCAATGCATATATTGGACTTAAAAAAACTCAGGTAAACTCTAAAAAATATATGAATTTAATGTAAAATAATAATTCTAACAATTCTTAAAAAAATAAAGCAAAAGAATGGATACACGGATAAAAAAGAAACAGCAATATTTACATTGTATTTTATTTTGGAAGTGACGGCGAGTGAATAAAAAGTGAATTACGGAAAGAAAACAGCAGTGAATTAGTTAAGTATTTTTTTAATTCTTAAAGATTAAATCAGATGCATTAATACGAGCAAATTAAATTATAAAACGATTATGGAAATAATCATAATCTAGAAAAAATAAAGTAGAAAAAGTGGAGTTTAAAGTTAAAATCAGAATCCTTTCAGAAATCAACCCTTGAGTGCAGATTATTTGTTCGATATAATAATAATTATTATTATTATTATAATAACAATAATAATAATAATAATAGGATTACTTTGAAACGAAAATAAATGTATTCACTTATTAAATTAAATGTATCATCCTTGTTAGCAAGTTTATTATTATTATCGGTTATTATTATTATTATTATTATTTTTATTATTATTATTATTATCCATATTATTACTGTAAATAAGTGGAGCAGAGCTGTGCTATCAGTGTCTGGAGAGATATTTATAATATCTGCCTGCATACTGTGTGTGTGGTAAATAGCAGCTGATATTATAACAGATGTAATTGGAGGGTTAACGAGTTCAAAGCAGCCGAGCAGAGGTGAAGGATGAAGGAGGAGGAGGGTGAGTGACGTGGGGAGAAATTTCCCCCAAATGCCATTTAATGTCGGAAATATTTCCACCGTGTATTGACAGCACAGAGACGGATGAGTCGGCCGGCGAGAAACCGGCACAAAAACCCGGGAAGTAATCCAATTAAACCGGCTGAAGCTGAGCTCAGAGAGACTGGGACTGAGACTGGACAGGAGAGGAGAGGTTCAACATGTTGGTCTGAAACTTCACACACAGGAAACACAGACAGAACTGGTTCAGGCTGAAGCAGACAGAGAAGTTGTTTGATTGTAAAGTTACAAAAAGACACTTTTAATGATGCCCGAAAAAAAGCTATAAACCAGAAAAAAATATATTTATTTATTCCCTCATTTAAAACAAATACATTACGAATCGATAGAAGACATATTGTTAATTAATATATAATATTATGTTATTATTATTATTATTATTATTATTATGTGTTTTGGTAAATGTATTTGCTATAAATTCAACAAATGAACCTAAAGCTTTGTTCACTTCTAAATCTTGTTTTTCTGGCAGTAAAACTTTGTTGAGGCAGCAGGCTATAGTGTTGTGTAAAAGTTAAGATGTGAATAATTGATGCCAGAAAAACAACATTGGTCGGGGTTAGGGTGGATCCATTGATCGATCTCTTAATCTGCAATAGTTACATGCATGTATTGATTTACAAACACTGTTTATCTGGAAATATACTGGCACAAATAATTGATGGAGTACACCCACGGCGCGCATAAATATGCATCAAAGTTGTGAGGAGGGTAAACACCTAAAAAGGAAAAAAAAAAAAAAAAAAATCTGAGGAGCGACCAGCGAATCCACATAAAGATTATTCCAAATATTTTTTTTCAAGTTTTGGCTCCGCGCTGTATCGATGCGAGCACTTCTGAAACTAACTCCCATGCGAGTCTGAGAACACACAAACAAATCATCAGACTGCTTCACCCCCGTTATACAGTAAACTTGAGCTTTTTCCTTTGGTGAACACATTGGCGGACGGTCACAGAGAGTCTAAGAGTTGGAGCTGCTTGCTTGATTTTTTTTTTCTTAGGAGGTGAAGAGGGAAATGTGGTTTTGTGTAGAAGTGGGAATATAAACTTGAAAAATAAATGCTATGGAGTTCTTTTAAAAAAATCTCACTCTGCAAGGAGGCATGGAGGGTGAACTTGAAATTTCCAACTTTAAGTTGAGAAACTAAAACATGTGTTTGTTTTAGTTTCTCATTGACTCATTGTTAATTAATTAAAAATAAAGATATTTTATAAAAAAAATATTAGCACGTGCAATTACATCCCAAATCTGTGGACAGAGCAAAAGCAACACAAAAATAAAAATCACACACACACACACACACACGGAGGAAGGATGCAGAAAAAGGCGATTGTGATTGGGGAAATCAGGGACTACTTTTTTGTAAAATGTTTGTTTTGCAATTACTGATAGGTGCCCCTTATATTGATGTGATAAAATAATTTTACATTTTCCCATAAAAAAGTTCCCATAAGTTGTATGTCACTGCAACAATGTGACAATCTGTGCAAGAAAATCAGGATGCTGCGCAAGAATCTCGCCTTGAAAAGCAATTAAAACAAAAATATGAATTTCGATCAGAAGTGGAGGAACATGATTATAGGACACACACATACACGCACGCACACACACACACACACACACACATTTAACAAGGTAGCCTAAATTAAACGGGGTCACACACACACACACACCGACCAGAGAGAGAGAGAGAGAGAGAGAGAGAGAGAGAGAGAGAGAGATGCACCGGCTGAGGTCTCGTGCAGCTCTCCGTGTGTGAGTGGCTGTTTAATTGACTGATTGATAGGGCGGTGTGTGTGTGTGTGTGTGTGTGTGTGGAGGTGAGGGCTGGCCGCCTTAACAAATAGAGACACTTAGAGGCTAATCCGGGCCAACGCCGACAGCTGAACGCATCAAAGTGCTCCAGAGAAGCAGACACTTCCACAACTGCACAAGCACGCACAAAACCAGGATATTTATTTCCCCTCTCCTGCTGTGTGAGTGTGTGTGTGCATGCACAAGACTTAAACTTGCACAAAGTTTCCAAAAAGGAGACTATAAAAGGAAATGCAAGCTTCCCAAATAATAGTAGCTGCGTAAATTACGCACGGTCAACTTTTTTGGTTATCCCCAAACTGACAGTAAATACAGGCCAAAACAATTGTTCTAGTAATAAATCAAAATAAACAACAATATCGCCAGCACAATTCAATCATATTTTAAAACACTCTGTAGTGCACAAATCCATCGTACCACATTTTAAACACACTATAGTGCACAAGAAGCCAACTTTTTTTCCTCGAGAAAAATAAACAAAAATCCCTTAAAAATAAATATTATATGTCATCAAATAATGTACAAAGCGGATACAACATACCTCCGGTTTTTTTATTTTCAGGTTAGTGTTGTTAAAGCTCTGAAGCGGCTGAAGTGCGACCAGTCTATCCACAAGCATTCACTCCGACCGGAGAGGAGAGGCAGAGCTACTACCAACCTGAACCCAGGGAGGAGAGCAGAGGGAGGGAGGGAGGGAGGAGGAGGAGGAGGAGGAAGAGGAGGGAGGAGAGGAGGTGTGTGTCTCTCTCTCTCTCGCTCTCTCTCTGACTCTCTCTCTTTCTCTCTCTCTCTCTCCCTCAGTGTGTGTGTGTGTAAGTAGTTAATTAGTAAATCCCCATTCGCTGTGCCTCAGGTCGGTTTGTTTTCCCCGGTCGACAAGCCGAGAGGAAAGAGAATTTGAAGTAGGATTCGACCCGTTTCCGCTCCTGTGTCTCATATATGAGGTTTGGGTGTGTGTGTGTGTGAGAGAGTGTATAATGGTGTGTGTGTTTTATCTTTTAGGGCTCTCTAAGAGGAGCACCTCTCTCTATCTCCCCTCCTGGCCACCAAGAGGTCACCAACATGTTGACCCCACAAAAAGTTGCTCAACTTGAATCCAGAAGGAGCGATTCCCCCAAAGAAGCAAAGGAAGTTGTCACATGAAGGACTGGCTTTTATTGTTACTGACAGTGTTTTCTTTGACAGAAAACCCTCTGAAACTAGAGGAATCACTGTGATTTCCTCTCTTCGTGTGGAGTAAAATGCAACCCACACCATACCATTATCATCTTTTTTCTTCCGCGAATATGAAGGAAACTTAAAATGCCACTCAGCAAAAGGTCGAGCTCTACCTGTCAGTCGCTACTAAGAAGAAATCCACTGTTGTTATCAACATTTTCCCTGCTGTCCCTGCAGCAAAATTACGATGAAACACATTATCTTCGACTCAATAGCATCACTTCTATCAACCGTCTCCATAAATGAACTCACACACACACACACCTGTGCACACACACGGTAAAGAAGAGCATGCCGTGGCTCCCGTGCCAGTAAATCGACTCTGCCCTTAACCAACTTTAATTATTTAATTGATCCCCAATCAGCAACTTAATAATCAATTAGGTAAACCTATGGAGCTCACTTGAGTGCAGAGAGCCGGAGTCTATGACAAGGGAATCAAAAGAGGAGAGGAGAGAAGAGGTGAAGGGATCAAAGGAAGCTGGAAGGAAGAACAGGATGCTGTGTTGTCTGCTGGGTGTCTAGATGAAGTTACTCTGATTTATAATGACTCTCTGACAGTGGAATGAGGTCAAATTCTTGTACTGATAACATGACATGCACCCACTGCTAAAGAGGGCAAGGGTCGTATCAGCAGCGAGCAGATGTTGGAGGTAAAATCCAACTTTGGGAGGCGATCGTTTTTTGGTGTATCTCTTGTTTTAGTGCTGAGCAGGAGTAACAGAAGTATTTTCACTGTTGACTGTGAATTATAGTTAAAATGATTAGTCACCCAATCGATTAGTCAGAAAATCAATAAGCAACTATTTTGATTATGGGATTTTTGTTTAGCTTTTTAATGCCAAGCATCTCAAATTTAAGGATTTGCTGTTTTTTTTCTGTTTAAATTTGTTTTTAAATTGAATATCTTTGGGTTTGGGACTGTTTTTTTGAAGGGGATTTTTCACTATTTTCTGACATTTTATAGACCAAATGTTTGATCAACCAGTCAAGAAAACAATCAGCAGATTGATCAATGATAAAAAATTATAATAATATAATTAGTTGCAAGTCTAATTAAATGTGAAAAAAGGCTAATTCACTCTTCAGTCCTTTACACGCCTCATGTATTTAAATCAGCCCTTTTTCAAAATGAAAAAAATTGTGTCCAAAACTGTCGGAGGCCAAAAAACGTTGAATGTATGAAGCAATATTGGTACAACATGGCCATGGTCACAGCCACAGCACTACACATCCATCACCACACACATGCACCTCTTTATCGCCCTCTAGTGTCGACTGCTGATCTCAGCCTTCACTGCTTGTTAACCCCTCCAACTGACACTTTCTCCACTCCTTTCCTGGATTTTTTGGGGTTCACACACCTTCACAAAGCTGCACTGGATGTAGCTTTGTGTATTTGTTTGTGTGTACGGCTGATTTTTTGACTGTATGTCAAGCTTGAGTGTGTGTGTGTGTCGGGAGCAGGGAGTATCAGACGCTCACACACTCAGCAGATGAAAGCTTTGCCAATACTGCGAGTCCCCTGAGGGTCATGGCGATATTGATGTGACCACTGGTGTGTGTGTGTGTGCGCGTGCTGCCGGTGCATGACAGTATTTGAACATGCATGCTGCAGTGTCTGTTGCATTTGTGCATGTCACCTCTAAAATCCAAAAAGGGCAAAAGTAGAAGAAGAAACGTGCCAGTAACCTCTAACCGCTGATCTCAGACCGGCGCGTTCTAACGTCCGCAACGGGGCGTTTTTTTCTCCCCCCCGCTGATCCTCGCTCAGCAGCTGGAGCGTCTGACACCTGGGAGGTATATGTGACAGAGTGGGGAGGCGCTGGAAGAGGATGAATAACTGACCTATCACATCCCCATTGACTGAGTTAATTAATATAAGTAGAGCAGGGGATTCTTAGCTCACTTTTCACTGTATGGATTTGCTGTCTCCTCACATTTGGTATGTTTTATGTCTATTCAATGCAAATCCAATGTGTTCTGTCCCGCGGCCCGATCATGACAGCTAATTTTGGTATGTGAGCCGTTCTGATAGGGCGGTTTTTAATTGTGGCACAACACAGCCCCGCTGTGACTGATTGATATCAAATTTCATGTGAATGGATGTCAAATCGCAGCAGAGTGAACTGGTAAAAGGCTCACGCGTGTGCATTGTATACTTGTTGTCATGCATCTTTTACATTTGATAAAGCTGAAATGTGATGTTTTAAGAGACTAGTCTTGTTGGCACAGAAATTAGGAGAGGGAAGCAAGGGAGGAGGGACAGGGAGGAAGGACAAGGAAATCCTCATAGACTCGTAGACTCTCTTATACATGCAAACACTCTTTCTTCTTCTTTGTGGGTGTGAAAGACAAGAGAGAGGGAGCATTAGGGGGGGGATGACACAAGCAGGACAGACAGGAAGACAGGCAGAAGAAGATGGGAAATGGAGAGAAAAGGAGGGGAAAGAGAGCAAGAAAGAGCTCCACTGCCTAGTCTTAATCTGAGCTGTTCTGATCAATAGCCCATTTCCCATTGTTGCCAGAGCTGTTCGATCGCTACACCACGGAATTAACACACCCACTTTAATCTAGGGGGAGAGGAGCGAGGGGAGGGAGAGGAGGGGGGAGGGGGAAAAGGGGGTTAAGGGGGTGAGTGGGGAGCAGCTGTGGAGGCATTCTCAAATGAAATCAAATCTAATTGTTATCACTGTAGCCGCTGCACTTATTACTACCACTGTTACAATTATCCACCCACCATATCGCTCCTTTTTCTCCCTCTCATACCCGGCGTCATGTGGTGTAAACTGGACGTAAATAATCCGAATTAGTGTTTATTTGTTTCATTTTGCCGGCTGTAGATTGGATTGGGTTGGCAGGTTGAGGTGGTGGGGGGTGGACTCATTCCTCCGTGACCGGGGAAGGGGTTTGTGGTCAGGTATATTGTGCCGGATACACTCTAACATCTGGGTGTCTCAATTTAGCTGGGCTGCTGTGAGAGGTGAGGTTCAGCGAGGTTTTACGAGATAATGCTGTTATGTTACGAGAATGTGTTCACGATCGCTGTGTAACCTTATTAAAGGTAGGAGGGTTTGTTCTGGTGGCACCAATCAACCATTTTATTTGGGACAGTTTTTTTTTTCTTACCTACATCTTGTGGTACCTATAGCCACACAGATAGTTTAGGTTTTATGTGGCCACAGTTTAGAGAGAGAGAGAGAGAGAGAGAGAGAGAGAGAGAGATTCAGTCTCTGAGATTTCTGCTTCCGCCCCAATACAGTGGAAGTGAATGGAGTTTCAATTATGATCACCGCAGCAAAAAATGGGAGCTACGAAATTCAACATCTAAAGTCTGAAAAGAGGTGTTCCTGTTGATATCTTTAGCCATGCTAGCGGCGTTGCTTTATTGACGGTGATGTTGGCGGTCACTTTGGTCTAGACTGAAATATTGCAACAATGTTTTGGATGGATCGCCATGAAAATTTGAACAGAGATTCATAGTTCTCTCATGACTTTGGTGATTCTGACTTTTACTCTAGCGCCACCATGAGGTTGACATTTGTGCTTTTGAGTGAAATGTCTCAACAACTACTCGATTGATTTCTATGAAATTTGTTAAACACATTCATATCCCCCTAATGATGAATTGTAATAACTTTGGTGATCCCCCCACATTTCATCTGGTGCAACCATCAAGTCAAAATTTCCTCCGTCAGCTTCGGATGTACTTTGAGATCAATCTTGGAACCCATCGGCTATCAGCCTGACAACGGATAAGCCTCTGGGGGCAAGAGGCTATATTTCTGGAGTTCCGGTGTAGCCAGCAGCTATCCGGGCCAGGACTTCCTTTTCTGTGCGCTGCTCATTGTTTACGATCCGATTAGCAACTTGAGATGCGAGACTGGAGTTGGAGTTGAGAGACGACGTGTACGACCGGTCACAAGTAGGCAGTTTACAAGCTAATGTACACCACTAAAAAGTTAAATCATCGTCAGGCGATAGCCGGTGGGTTCCAAAATTGGATTTCAGCCAATGCTACTCGGACTACAAACGGAAACCAGAACACTTCCGACGCCAAAATCTTGTCCCGTAGCCTACAGATTCTACATGTGATTGCAGAATCTGTTTATAGAGATTACTCTGTGTTTAGTGCTGATCAACATGTTAGCATTGTCATTGTGAGCATGTTTGAATGCTAAAATACACCCTCACAGAGACACTGGCTGGAGACCCTTCTGGTTAAATGTGATTTCTCAGCGCTGTGAGCACCAACATTGTAATTCCATTCACCTCCACTGTTTTGAAATAGAGGCAGAAATTTCAGACACAGATATCTCAAAACCTGGTCAAATGAAAACAAAACCATTTGCAATACTTGACTCAAGAGATAAGTGAGAAAAGGTTTTTGTTGTTGTTTTACATTTGGGTAAATTGAGCCTTTAAAATGCGGATTGTGCAGCTAATGTAAAACAGAAAGTCTGTATTAACTTTATTGTGTTACAAAAACATGGTTTTCCAAACACTTTGTTTCTGATCACTGGAAACCGAAACTGATCTTGGGTGCAATATTGTTCATCATAAATACATCAATTGCAGGTGCGATATGTATTTGCCTTCAAAAGACCATGGCATGTACAGTTATTACAGGTCGCCACATTCAATACATGGAATGTAATAAGCATCAGCGTAGAGACCCAAATGTCATATCACACAGAGTGCAGGCAATCTATTCAAAATCCATTGGTCACACCAGCTACAGTCACTGCCATTATTTCTCTGTAGTCATCAGACATAATGGAACATATTTCTTTAAGTGACACACGAAATTCAAGTTAAGATATACTGTACATTTTGAACTGCTCTGATTAAAGACACCAAACAGGCAACCCAAGTCTTTTCCCCTCTCACAACAAAGCTTCCAATTATAATTCCATTACTAAAGTGAATAGTTGTGCTTTCTCAGTACCAACACTTGAGTTTAGCTGTTGAATATTGTAGTCTACAGCTTTGGGTGTTGCCAGTGGAGTCTTTGCTTACTGCCTTCCACTGAGACAGCTCGAGGGGAAAACACAGCACAGAAGCTCTTCCCTGCCACCCGAGGCTATACCCAACTTTTCCTCCAATCCATTCTACTTACTCTAGTTCTTTTGAAGTCATTTCATAACAGAGCAATTTTCTCGTTAGCGTTTGGCTTTAATTGTGGGTAATTAAGCGTGCTCCGGCAGTAGAGAGAGCGCTGTTCGGAGGACTGGGGGGAAATTAGCCGTAGTTCAGCTGTGAAATATGGGGTTAAGTGGGAGACGGGGCAGGGAGAGGAGAGAGCCGAGGGGGGTCAGCGACTCCAAAACAGGGGGCACGCTGTCTAAAAGGAAAGCTGCTTTGGTTGTAGCGGAAGATGGGTAGGTAGCAAAAAGAAAGTGGGGAACACAAATAGGTAGTTTTAGCAAGAGACACAATTCAAACAGAAGCTCAACGGGGCTGAAGGAGGCACTGTGGGGAGTGCAAGAGAATAAGGATGATTTGGAAGAGGAAGGAGAGAGAAATGAGTGGACACGAGCTCGAGAGCTTAAATTTGTGCCAGCACACTGAAAGAGGAAATACACGTGTGTAGCAAGACAAATACGGAAAGGAGAAGCCCAGGTGCCAGGAAAAAATGTTAGCATTGTACATTTCTGCAAACCACAGGTATGTTGAATGTCAACATTTTTGTTTGTTTGTTTTGTTTTGTTTTTGCATTCGGCCAGAGCAAGTGACATTGTATACCGAGTAGCCGTTATTGAAAGTAGCCATTATTTAAATTATTTCGCACAGGCGGGAGGGTTGGTAGACGGGTCAAACAAACACAGGACTTTCACCCAGGAGACCGCTGTTCGTGTCCGGTGTGTGAAAATGTTGACTTCAAGCTTGTTATGTTAAGTTGTTACGTTTGTTACGGTAGTTACGTTACCTTAACCTTAACAAATAGTTCTGTTACCTAAACCTAACCAATCATGAACCAACATGGCGTTGTGCATTTTGCAAGCATTATATGAGGCTGATATGAAAAGTAATGAAACATTGACATTCAACGTATCCCACAGAAACGTACAATGCCATACAACATATTTTCTGGTGACTGGGTTGAAAGGAGAAGCTACATTTTATCACTACTCACATGTCATCATACTGCTAATCTGAGCATGTTATGCATGAAAGAAAAGAACTGGGTTCTGCATGAGAAAAGCCGTATTATTTTCCAGATACGATATTGCATGTTTCAGGAAACAGTACTACAACCGTCTTGCACATCAGAAAGTCTTATTGACAGGTGCATTGGAGCAAAAATTCAGACAAAACTATCATTTTTGTCTGTATGATTTTAAGCTATGAAGATCTTAGGACCAAAACATAATTAATCATTTGACTACAAGTGATCGAGAGTGTGCAGGATTATTCTTTTTAAAAGTTTCAGTAAGTAAAATGAGTGCATTTCATACCATTGCCTCCCTTGAAGCAACAGTGTCTGTAAACAAGCAAAACCCTGGGGTGGCACTAAGTGTCACCAAGTGGATTATGGACTTTACACGGAGTGACCCTTGATTAAATGCAGCACCCTGCTGAATAGAGCCGCTGCCCTTCGCATCCATTAATGCTTTTATTTTAACCCCATAACAGCTATAAACGTCGTTGTGGCCATAAAGCAGATGAGGAATGATTGGAGTCATTGACTGTACTGTCAAATGCTCAGTGGATGGGGACGTACTCTGCTGGGCCCTTTATGAGCGCTTCATCCCTCGGAGGAACCATCCCCACTGACTATAATGAACCTGTTAAAGCCTCTATAAATATTGGCTCCCATGCTTAGTGATCGTTTGAATACCTCCGAAATAGAGCAGCGTTTGCAAACAAGTGGCTGGGCGTTGGAGGTGGTGAAGCTAATACCTAATCAATGGAGGGACGCTCCCTAGCAGTGGGCCCTCACGGAGCCTTGATTCATGCAGAGGGTGCGGATATAATGTGGTTTAGAATAAGCACAAAACTGCCATATTGATTAACACATTATCAGTGTCAATAGGAAAAGTTCTTTGAGGAAGAAGTGGAAACTGCTGGGGTATTGGCACGGCCATGCAGAAAAAAAAACATTATCAAGACTGCAGAGGGAACTAATCATCTTGCTACCAGTCTTAAGGACTTAAGAAGTCTCAGGCAGGGTCACTCGCCCCATGTTGGGTGCCGTGTTACAGATTAGATGCGAGTCCAGGTTCTTCGACCCCAGGAAATCCACACATTCCCCAGTCGACGAAAGGAAGGCTCTCTCCATGATGGAAGGAGATATTACGAGGTCTTAAGCAAGGCGACTGCTAGATTTCAATTAAGCAAAAGGAGAATAACACTGAAATACAATGCTGAATTACATTATTTGAAAATGTAGATCTATATTAATAGTCCGTGCCAATGTGGGATCAACCGGGTCTCACAGGAAGGCGTATAAATACCACAAGAGTACAGGGACATTCCGCGTGTCATGAGTACGCATTTTAGCATTTTTGTGTGTCATTTGTACGCCACATAAACCTCCGTAGTTAGGTTTAGGCAAGAAAACCACTAACTTAGGTTTAGGCAATAAAACCACTTAGTTAGGATAAGGGAAAACGTCATGGTTGGGCTTAAAATAAGTATGAAAACTAAGTAAAATATGTACAGAAACAACTTAATCCAACTACAGAAAACACGTCAAAAACGTCAATAAAAAACTGTTACCGTAGAATTTATATGTGAATGCGGTTTCATTGCAGTCAGTACAGAATACATGGCGTACAAATGACACATGAAAATCAATAAAGGCGTACTGATTGCATGCGAAACGCCTTGCGCATTATCGTGGCATTTATACGCCTTTTTGTGGGAACGGGCTGGTGACTCCAGTCAACTTGGGTGTACGTCAGGATCAGTTTACTTTACTTTCGGCATGTCGTATCATTTTTGACATGCTGTGCAAAAGCAAACTTTTAAAACATAAACTGATAAAAGGATATTTATCTACATTTAGTCATCTAAAAGAAGGGAAATATCTTAACAGACTACTCATCAGTAGGGCTGTGTATTGGCAAGAATCTGGCGATATGATACGTATCATGATACAGGGATTCAATATATTGCGATACTGTAAGCAAGGTGAGATATTGTGGGTTTTTTTAAATAAAATTTTAGGAAAACTGTCATAGCATACGCTAAAAAAATTTAAACTTTTAATTTAAAATGAATAGCACTTTTGAGAATAGATACAGTATCACAAAACACAATATCTTGATACTCAAGTGTATCGATATTTTCTTACACCCCTACTCATCAATTGCATTATAGATAAGCAGTAGTAGGCCTATATAAGAAATGCAGGCGGAAAAAAAAGTCAAAACGACCAAATGACTCAAAACTACAATCCATCTGTGTAAGAAAGTTTTACTGGAAGTGTTAAAATGTACATGTATACTATAAGTCATGTGATGGAAGCTCATCTTTGTGTTCAGTCAACCTATTCACAAAGACAGTTTTACACCTGTGTAGCTGAAAACAACAGCAGTAGTGTTGTACTGTCACCAACTGACATTTTCCATCTGTAACTGCATGGCTACACAGACACAGATGACATTCCTCATTTCCAAGCACATTTAGGGTCGTATAATCTCATGCTGCACATTGGATTTGGATCTATAAATGAGAAAATTTGCCGTAGCCACCTCAGTTTTACAAGTGATGTTTTTGACCTGTGACATGAACTTGAAATCAATGAAAAGGTTGTGCTGCCAGTATCCGAGGGGGGGCTGTTTTGGACACCTTATATGTCAGGAGAGGAACCACGAGCAAGGGAGAAGCACTTTTACACTTTTAACAATATTCACAGTGAGCGTCGTTGTCGTGTTTAATTAGTTTTGTAAAGCAATATGAGAATTTTGGTTTCATTTTTGGTAAAATGCAAAAAACATCAACTTAAATTCAAAGACATGGCTAATTGTGGTCTTGGAAAATCGCCATAATAAAACGGCAAATGTTGAGTTTCTTTATGGTGCAAAAATATCTACACAGCCATCTGCTCAAGGATCTTATCCATATGTAGTGTGTATGTGTGGTGAGAGAGCCTATGTGACCTTGACCTCTTGAGCTGCATTCGCTTGTTTTGAAACTGAAATCACGAAGATAAAATAACACTCGCAAAAGATGTATAAACTCAACCAAACATCGTGCGAGTTCACAGAGTCAGTCTCCCATTCTGTATCAAAGCAACAGCTCCAGAGTGTAAAGCCTATATATCAGCTGGACATCAAAGATTAGAGTCTCACTGCTCTCTCTCTGGAGTTCCTCATAATCACAAAAACTGAGCAGACCACCCCGGGCCACGAGAAATATGATGTCGAGATCTTAAACTGAGTGAAATTCCCTTTTATCGCAGCATCCGCAAACTTAAATATCACCATATTTGTTACAGATATAAAACTAGTATATGTGATAAAAAAAGCTGCAACGTATGGATCCATATTGTTGTGGTTTAAGGACGCTTTAAGGATTTACTGTTAATAATGAAATCTGTGGGGAGGCATTTACATGTAGAACTGAGTACCTGAGACTTGGTTATGGTCACCTTTATGCATACAATATATTAATCCAAATATACCTACAAGTCATCAAATATTAAAATATTTGGACAACTTTTTTTGAAGTGAATATCCTCATTCCCCAAGTTCATGTTCCACTTTCCCCTGACCGCTCTTCTACTTTTCATCTCACATTTGTTCTCTCCTTAAAACGTATCGGGTCCCTGAAGCCGCAGCAGTAGGATACAAATCACAAATGCACCGCACAAACACGTTTTCAGTTTAAAGCAGAAAACCTTTTAGGAATTGTTGCCGATCTATTTTGGATGGAGACGTATATATTGCGTACTGCTCGACAAACTCTCCAGCGCACAACGTGTCCACACACACACACACACACAGCTCTCCATCAATCAATTTCTGCAGGAGGTGCGCATGTTTTCCCTCTCTCACCAAAGTGCATTATATTTCTCACGAGGATCTTATTTCTTGACGCGTTTTTCAATTATTAATGCCACTTGTCCATATTAAGTAAGGATGCTTACCTTCACCGATGCACCTTCATTGACTTGACCGGCAGCTCCCACTTTGCTTGGGGTTGTTTTGGGAATCCTGTCGACGTGCTGCAGAGGACTGATGGTAATCTGATGGCAATTTAACAGATCGGACCGCGCATCCTTTTCCTCCACGCATTAAACTACATTGGTGAAAGAGTTACACACTGGACTGGTGTGATCTATGAGTGGCAATGTGAGTAGAGGAGGGGGGAGAGAGGAAAAAAAAAATCAAGATTGAGGAAGCAGCGCGCAGGACTATGGAGAGAGAAAAAAAGTTGTCCTCGGAGCAACAAAAAAGTTGACAGGAAAAAAAAAAGGACTCCACTGCCACCATCAGCTACTGTCCGAAATTGATGTAGTTTACATAACTAACCAAAAAAGGAAAGCAGGGAGAAACAGGCAGGTGTGAGTAGAGAGGAGGGATGAGAGCGCAGAGAGAGAGATAGAGAGAGAGAGGAGAGGAAGAGAAGAGAAGATGCTGAGTCTGAACCCTCCACCTCACATCTGCAGTTTAAGTTTCTATCAGCTGCAGACTGTGTTGTGAACGTGTAAACCTCGCGGACGTGAGACAGAAAAATTGACCTGCACAGTGAAAGAGAGAGCGCACACTAGGAAAAAAAAATATATGTAGACGGGTGGTGGTGGTGGTGGTGTGTGGCCAGAAAGAAGCGGATCGATCGGGTTATAATTTTGTCCAAAAGTCGAGAGGGAAAATAAAAAGTTCATGGAGGAATGAAATCTGAAAACAGATGGCGCCCCTAAATAAGATTCGATCTCTGGGAATGGGAGTGGTAGATAATATTTTGGTTGGACGTTTGATGAAAATGACGGATTTTTCATTTTGGACAAGTGGGGGTTGATGGAGTGAAGGGAGAGAGGGGAGGGGTGGATATTATGTGTCTAGGGATAGAAACTAAACTTGGGGGAGAGAGGAGGAGGACAAGGTTTCCCCCCCTTTCAGATTTCATCCAAGGATCTCATCCCCTTTCTCCATTTGCCCCCAGTGTGCGCACAAGACCCCCTCATCAACCCCTCTCCCACCTCCCCTCACGCACCCCTCTCCCACCTCCCACACGCACACCTCCCCTCACCCCGCGAAGAAGGGGCGGCGGGTGGAAGAAGGAGGAAAAAAGGAGAGAAAACAAGAATACCAAATAAATGAGAAATTTTCGTACAGGCCCCGCTTCCGTGCGTTCCATGCTAGCAATAACAATTAAATATCGACCGCTTTCCCGGCCGGAGAGAACCTGAGATACCCAGAGACTGCCAAGTACCGAGACCCCCCCCTCCACTCCATTTCTCCCCATCTTCCACATATGCACTCACTCACTCCCTCTCTCCTCCTTTTCTCGTCATCCCCTCCCCTATATACACCTCTTTTTCCTTCTAATCCAAGTCCATCAAGCCAATCTCTTCTAATTTGGTGTATCTCATTTCTCCTGATTCCATCCCACAACCCATTTCGGCTCCCACTTTTTTTTATCATTGCCGATTTGGGGGGTGAGGGGGGTGGCCTCTTGGACACACTCCCCATTTTCTCTCAGTGCTGAGAGGACTTCCTCACACCATGCATGTTAGTTTATCAAAATCAATTATGGGATTTGAGATTCACCCCCTTTTTGGAAGCTCATTGGAGCTTTACTTGCACTATATTCTGCTTCAGCTTCACTCTGACAATTGATGTGTGATTTTCAGCACAACATGCTGCACAAAGACACTTATTGACCCAGCGTTGTGTTATTAAAATATGCTGTGTTTAAAAAGGGAGCACAAACACAGACACAAATGTGTTGAAAATTAGCAAAATATGTTGCACAGGAATGTCAAAACTAAAAAGGAAAAAAAAAAGGATATCAACATGACTTGGTGAGCTGCTGCAAGATCCAGTGATTCTTTGGGAACCTCTTATACTGGATTGTATTGTGTTTTTCCTTTATAGCACAGGTTTCTTTTATCGTGGATGTTCGGCATTTTCATTTGTGAAACCTGCAAGGCTTCAGTGGAATATGGTGAGCTAGAATTTGGTGGTCTGGGTAAAAAAAAAATAAAAATACACCAAAAGATAAAATTGCACACATAAATGTTGCAGAGCTTGGTCACAACTAACCAGACTAAAGAAATGAACACAACAAAGGGCATCTTTTGGGCTAGGAGTTGTTATAAAATGGCAAAAAGATGTTCTCATGTGAGACCTGCACTGACCCTTTGAAAACCTCTTATCTCCTACTAGACTGTATAGTTTCATTTTATGGCATTAGTTTATGGTGGATGAATGGATTCTTGGCATTTCATTTGTGAAACATGCAAGGCTCGTTGTAGAATATCTAGAATTTGGTGGTCTGGGACAAAAAAAATACACCAAAAAGATAAAATTGCACACATAAATGTTGCAGGTCTCAGTCGCAAACCGACCACAGTAAAGAAATTAACACGACAAATTGCATCTTTTTGGCTATGAGTTGTTATATAATGGCAAAAAAAATGAGATCCACTGACTGAAAACCTCTTGTCTCCTACTGGACTGTATAGCTTCCTTTTTATGGCATTAGTTTATGGCGGATGAATGGATTCTTGGCATTTTATTCGTGAAACCTTCGAGGATCATTGTAAAAATATGGTGAGCTATAATTTGGTGGGTCTAAAAGATAAAAGTGCTCATTGTGTGTTGTTTGACCTCTGGCAGGATTTTTTTTTCTGTGTAGAACACAAATGCACCTTCCAAACCTGTGTATATGCAATATGCTGACCTATAATCTAGTGCTCTATACATCCAACAGGGGACTATAGAGTCTGAGGGGAGTATGGGGTGGGGTTCAGACTTTGGACCAAAAGACAAACAGGTGGACTCCATTCCTTTGCAACAACCTCCCTTTTGTTGATTGACGGGACCCTGGATTTGTGCGACTCGTGACAAGACTGCCAGAGGAGTGGTGGCATTATGTTGGACTTATAAGTCCTGAGCGCGCCGACGCCAACTTTTCCAAACGAATTGCACAACTATCAAAAGTTTCTCCATCATTGTCGTTGTGTCTTCTCTCACTCCTCTTTATATTTTTTTTCCGCCTCAGAACTTCTCTCTGCTCGCACCCAAGCCATTCAATTTCTATTTATTTCACCCCCCCCACCAGCACCACCACCACCACCACCTCTCCCTCCATCCCCCCTCCCCATCCACCCAGCACCTCCTCTCAGTCTCCTCTCATCTCTCCTTTTTTCACACCTCTCCGCATCTCCTCGCTCGCTATTAAAACCCATTCTTCCCCTGTTTGTCGCCCTAATTCTCCTCCCCTCCATCCCGCCGTCTTTTCCCTTTTCCTTATACTTCCCTCCACCTCGTTATCTCCCCCGTTTGACTTTAATTAGTTAATGCATTAATTATCTACGCCCCAATACCTGCACCATTAACATAGCCTCTCCTCCCCGTGGCTGCCTCTCTGCCTCACCCCGAGGCCTCTGCACGGACGCACGGCACAGACACAGACGCACACACACACACACAAACCCTCCCTTTTTTTTTACCCCATGCCTCTTTTTCACTCTATTTCTCGCTCTTCCACTCTTTGCCCCCTACCTATTTCCCCCCAAGTCATCTCTCTCCCCCCGTCTATCTCTCTCCTGCCCCCCTACACTCTCCTCTTTCTCTCTCTGTGCCTTGCAGTCGCCTCTGCCGGCTGCTCTCTCTCTCCCCGGCGACGGAATTATGAAAAATGCGCCCATCGACAGAGCGCCTCAGCTTCGATTAGCCGAGATGGGACATGACAGGCCGCGATCAATACTTATACCGTCCTATAACGTGTCAACTAATGAATCAATCTCGGCTAAATTTTCCATTTTTCAAAAGCCGACGCGAGAGACTGGAATATCCTCTTTTGTAAAGATATTATTATCGATTTCGTCGGCAATTTGACATCGGGGGTAGTTAATTCCACTCTAGAATAAAATTGAAAACACTTGAGATTGAAGTGAGAGAGGGAGAGAGAGAGAGGGAGGGGAGGGAGGGGAAGAGGAGAGGTGGGAGGCAAGGGCAGGCAGGAGGGGAGGGGGGGAGACGGCTGTTGACTTGATAAAAGAGAATGGGAAGATGGAAGGAAGGGGAAAGGGATAGGAAGAAGAGATACTACTGGCGATGGTGCAGAGACACAGGCAGTACATCTATGTATCTATCTATCTATTACAATAAACATATAAAAAGATAGGGAGAAGATGTTAGACTATAATGAGGGTGGACAAAAATAACATAAACACCTGCACAATACAACCTAATATGGCCTTGCATTACCACATCTGGGAAGCGTATACAGCTCTATTTTTTGTTGCAGCTGTGTCATATAGAGGTGTTGAATTAACTCTGTGGTCATTTTTTGAGGCTGCTTCCTGTTATTTTGCTTTACATTGAATAGAGTATACGTGCTCCTGGGAGGACGTATTTCCGTAGGCCCAACCAGGAAGTTAACATCGCCCAAGGCCTATAGAAAGGAGGCTGGGTCACGGCGGACATGGGTCTTGGGGTCTTGGGGTATAACACACGCGCAGTGTAACTGAAGCTGCGATCGTGCGTTGCGATTGGCTCAATTTCAGCGTGTGCAGGCCAGATTTTACTGCGCATGTGTTATACCCCGAAAGATATGATGCATGACCCAGCCTCCTTTACATAGGCCTTGGCATCGCCCTGGTTCCTAGACATTTTTCCATTGGGTTTTGGATTATTGGCAAACAGACGTTTATAATATGTACACGTTTTGTTCAGCACGATAATCTTCACAAATAAAGACCACTTTTATGATTTTTGAAGTGTGAATGCAATCACTAGAAGTAAAAAGCTAACGTTAGGCTATAAAGGAACTACACCATGGTCAAATGAACGTGAGTATAAACAATGAGGCTGTAAAGGCGGACGAGTTAGCGTGATGACGTTTAGTAGTCACATTTAGCCACTTGTTAGCAACCGCCTTTTTTAAGACACAAAAGCTTCAAAATTTACCCGTGGGGTCTTTACTGACGTATTTTATGTCGTAGAACAAAACATTAATACCTCTTAAGCTTGTGTAAACCACAGACCTTATTTCAGGCATCTAATTGAAAACACATTAAAAAAAAAAACATTGGCCTCCAGACGAGGGAAGTAATTTCCAGGTTTTAGGACTCAAACCTGTAGGACTCTATAACTGCTGCTTTTGTTGTGCATTTCAAAACATAGTTATGTGGTAAACTCTAGGCAGGGTTTGTGTCATTCGAGTGGTGTTTTTAATGGACTGGATTAATCATATGTGAGATTAGGGCTGTACCTAAAGATTTTTTTCATGACCTCGTAAGTGGAAAGTTTCTGAAAGCTCAGAGTTCACGAGTTGTGCCGTGATTGTTAATGTTGTCAGAAATGGCGGAGGTCATGGAAATACATTTTTCGGTGCATAATAAGTTAATATATTGTAATTTTAGTCGTGTATTGTTTTTCTTCGTAACTGTATAATATGTCTGAGGAAAATGTTGATATTCCCAACGGCCTCACCTTTTTCCTCAGTCATTATGCCTTAGCCTTTACTGCATTATGTTACCTGCTCGCTAGCTCGCTAAATGGTTAGCCTCTGTGGCTTCTGTGGCTTCTATACGCCGACAATGACATTAATATTGCCGTCGCTTAGCAGCGGTGTTCTCACGACTTAGCCACTTGAACACTAAGCATATCGTGTACAAGACTTCCCATGTTCTAAACACAAGCTCACGAGTTTTATTTGAAGGCACCATATGTCCCAACTGTATTCATATTTCATGCACTAAAAGTAAAAAGCCAGTGTTTCCCAAAGCCCAAGATGACGTCCTCAAATGTTTTCTTTCGTCCGAAACTCAAAGATATTCAGTTTACTGTCATAGAGGAGTAAAGAAACCAGAAAATATTCACATTTATGAAGCTGGAATCAGAGAATTTTGTCTTTTTTTTACTTAAAAAATTACTCAAACCAATTAATCGATTATCAAAATAGTTGGTGATTAATTTTATAGTTGACATCAATCGATTAGTCATTGCAGCGCTACGCAAGATACTTAAAAGAAATCCTCATAAAGCAGAAGTTGCATTTCAGTGTTCAGTCATTAAACTAGGAAGGAAGGAAGTTGGTAAACTAGTCATAGCTTCAAAAGCACTGAAAACTTGTGCATTTTATGACATACTAACAAACGGTAAGTTATGATAACATCACCGCCCGTGTGTTTCTGTGCGTGTACATGCACACGCGTGAATGTGTGTGTGTCAGGAGGAGAGAGAGGCAGAGAGTCAGCATGTGTGTCAGAGTGAAATATAGATGGAGGAGGCCGGTGTGTGTGAGGGTCAGCGAGGTGCAGTGTAACTGTCGACAATCACAGCCTTATTTACCTGTCAAAAACACTATCATCCCACACAGCCCCAGCCAAGCAATTTCTCCTGTCTCTTCCTCCCTCCTCTCCCTCGCTCTCTTTCTCTCCCTCTCTCTCTACCTCCAATTACGACCTAGAGGGCTATTTCTCTCCAGGACAAAAACACTCCCCACAAGCCCTCCCTCTCCTTTCCGATAGCCCCTTCTCTCCCCCCATCGTTTCTACCCTTCTCCCTCTCTTTTTTCCCACTCTCACCCGTTCTTTTCCTCTGCTGAGAGTTGGAGAGTGGAAATGAACAAGCTGTAAACACACACCACTTATCACAGTGTATGCTGTTGTGTATTTGTTGGCGGAGGCTGGCGAGGTGAAGGCTGTGGTATATGAGGCCAGAGGTGTGGGCTACTGTACCAGAGAGGAGAGATGTGAAATAAAGATGCACCACAGGTTGAAAGGCAGTTTGATCAATGCACTGTTGGGCGCTCACTACATCCTTCTGCTCCAAAACGGCAACTGTTGAAATGTGCACAGTTACAGAGTATGTTGAATTTTTATACAGACTGTGTAGAACGAGTCCTGCTCTCTCCTCTCCTATATTGCGAGGCCAACAGTATTCAGTGGTCCCTAAAGAATACTGCTGTCAATATCCTATATTTTTCTTATCGTCAACAAATCCCCCCAAAAAGACCAAACGCATCAATGAATTGATCTTGCTAACAAGACTTCTCCGGGTAGCTAAAGCTGGATGGTCCTCTGTGCCATAGAGCATTGAGAGACACCGTCACACTGATGACATGATCCTTATGATAAACACAGGCATTGCAGTTTATTTTAAGTAAATCCCACCCTGGTGCCATAAACAAATGTGTATTTATCCGCAGCTGAAAATGCAGTAGTCTCTAACAAAAGCACTATTTACTAATGTTACTTACTAATAAGTTTGCTAAAAACTACAGTTCCCAGCTGTTAGGTAATTACTGAGCCTTTTAAAAAAAAAAAATTAAACTATATTTGTGTTTCTATTAAAGATTTACATCCTGGGCTGAGGGCTGAGTGCACAGACAAGGTGGGGAAGTTGGAAAGTATTAAGATTACGGAATAACACATTGTGGATTTTATAGGGTTTGTTGACAAAAAGAGAAATAAAGAATAAAGCCTCATCCTCTAGACAAATGAAAAGAGAAACCCAGGAAGTGGTAAGTATGATCTGCATTAATACTTTCAACACAATTTCCTATATATTTATTATATTGGTTTAGTAGAGATCATTAGAATGACTTTAGAATACATTTAAATGACAGAAGTCTAAGACACTGTTCTGATAATTATGGTTAAGACAGAAGGGGCCTGATTTCAAAAAGAGAAATAGAAGATATATATTATTTTGTCCAAGACACTGGAAAAGGCCAAAAACAGACAATAAGCCTTCAATTTGGATGTTTTTGAGCCAGTAAAGAACATGATCGCTGTCCAAAGACTAGTGCTGAAAGCTTTGAGCATGGAGCTGTCCGCGGTGCTGAAGTTGTCTTCCCTCAAAAGAGAGATGTTTAAAGTTGTATGGAGCCTCAAAAGTCACAAAGATAATATTTTGTAGGAACAATATAAAAATAAATATCTTTTGGGAGTTGAGGGTAATGTTGAAACCAGTCTCATTAGATATAAACAAGAGGTATTTATTTAAGCGGCATCTAGTGGTGAGGTTGCAGATTGCAAACGGATGAAAATTCTCCCGTGTGCCAAGCGTGTGGGAGAACTACGGTGGCCGATGGGAAAACATCCACCAGTCGGCTCTGTGAAAAGGACCTGCTCCGTATGTAGATATAAACGGCTTATTTTAAGGTAAGGAAAACACAACGATTCTTATTTTCAGGTGATTATTCACTAAAGAAAACATTCTTATTAATATAATATTCCATTTTTTTAATAGTTAACTTTAGAAATTAATTAAAACTGGTGGATTACAGCCATGCGTAGCCTATAGCGCCAACTTCTGACCAAACTACGCAGTGTAGCTGAGTTTATTTGCTCCAAACCAGTTGATGGAAACGCGCTCAATTCACATTTCTTTTTTTGCGACATTTCAAAACTTTGCTTAAAATGCACTTGACAATTGAATGGAAACACTGCTATTGTGCATACATGTTTGTGTGTGTGTATATATTTATTAATGGCATCATGGCACCATATTGCAGTGATGTAAATTTGGGTTTACGAGATGGTGGTTTGTGAAGTGAATTTTTCAGGATTTTGCCAATAACCATCTTTCTAGACAACACATCAGACAGATTATTAAGTACGGATGGCAGGCTGTGTGACAGACGGCGACAGATCGGAACGACTGCTCTGCTGCCTGACTGGAAAGCCACTCGGAGGAATTTTGCTGATACATGACTGTGGCGGATACTTGGGTGGCCTTTTATTTCCTGAACGGAGTCTCGATGCCTGTGACTGAAACATACACATGTACACACACACGGAGACACACACACACGCAGACTGATAGCAGTCCGCTGTCTGTCTTCGTGACTGGCTCTGTGAAAAGGCCATCTGACAAAGCCATTAACAGGGCGGTGTAATACCTGTGTCTGTAGTGAGCTGAGTGACACAAAAAGACATTTATGGGCACTGCCATGACAGGAGAAGCACTGTGACATCTGACTGACTGACTGACTGACTGGACTGCGAGCTGGTTGACAGATAAAGGCAGGCAGAGACACCAACACCACTGACACAGTGATGGAGACGGGACACGAATCATGTCAGAGAGAGCGACGGAGGATTCACAGGTTCTACAAGACCGTCTGATAGCTACACACGGGAAAATATGTCAGCATAATTTCACTTGCGGCGTCGACACTTCAGCCCCAAAGTTTTTCAAAAATGATCAAAAAAGGGCCAAGTTTGAGCACACAAGGCGTACAGTTAATGGAACGCTGAGTGTTGCATCTTGAAATTTCATCCAAAAAAAATGAATTTTCATTATCAGTAAGTGTAGCACTCTGCTGTAAATTATGGGGGATTGAGACGTCATTTTAGGATTCAAGCCAGAGAATGGACGCAGTAAAGAGAGAGAGAAGCAGCTAGAGAGAGTTATAGACAGTAAGACAAAGTCAGAGCAGAAATGTAAAGTGGGAGACAGAGACAAAGCACGAGACCAAGAGAGAAAGAGAAGAATGATGTTGAATTGAGTGTGTGTGTGTGTGTGTGTGTTATAGTGTGTGCAGCCAGGGCAGCAGGCAGAGGCAGCTAAGCAGAACCAGCCAGCCCTCACAAACCAATCAGGCCTTCATTAGGCTGGGCGGGAGGGATCGATGGCCAGCCCGCATCAATTAAACAGCACCCGCACCACACTATATATACACACACCTATTCTATATACTGCCATCACCGCCACATACACACACCGTTCACTCACCTATTATGTTACAGCAACACTTAACACATACACAAATATAGCAGAGACACATATAGAAAATAGGAGAAAATAAGCAAAAGACAAGATACTTTCATACCCATTTTGCTCAATATTAATCCTATATAGCCAAACATACAATAAATACCTGTGCTCTTCTTAATACACTAACCTCCACTCTGCTAATATGTGCAATAGCTAAAACACTGACTGATTTTCTTAGTCAACAAATCCATTTCTCCAGGTTTTTGAACACCTCTGCAAAGTCTCATACGACATAATAAATAAAGGTTCTTGGTGTTAATGAGGGCTCTCACAAATCTTTAAACTTATAGAGTACATCAAATGAAAATATACAAGAATTAAACATTATTAAAAATAATTCCTGCCTTTAAAAATACAGAAAACAAAATAAAATGAGTGGACTTTTAAAGGCATTCTCCAAAACTGCAATCACACTGTAACCTGTCCGTTCGCTCTTTCAACCCCGATGTACACTCACAACATCGATAACACCCAATTACACACAAGCTCACACATGGCGGGTCTTGAAAACACACAATTACATGCGCTCCGGACACACTTTTTATTAACACTCAATTACACACACGCATAAATCACTGACGAGCCGGTGCACCCACGAGAGCGTAACTGGGGACAGCCTTGTGAGGGACGGATCGTTTTCTTTTTTTGCTTTCACGAAGGGCCAAAAATTATTTAGAGGTCGGTTTACAGACAGTACAGGGTATGCTGCAGAATGCTGACAGTGAACAGGTACTGTTTGTATGCCATGAGTTAGTCTACAACACCTTCAATATGTCCTTTTTGATATAGTTCAGTCTTGGTTTTTGGATGCAAATGCAGGACTGCTGACGTCTAACCAGCAAGTGCGTGTCTCAAATACAAAGCCAATTAGTCAGATATGTTTTCTACGGCGTCCCGACACCAAGTTCAGTGTGCTGGAAGTTCACCGAAATGCAGTGGTTATAACACTGTTACCTCACAACAAGAAAGTGTTGGGTTTCAATCTCTGGTGGAGGTTGTTTGTTCTCCCCATGTCGTATGTGTTTCCTCTAGGGACCCCATTTTCCTACAACAATTCAAAGGCATTAAGGTCAGGGGAAAAGAGACTCTAAAACTGCCCATACAGACTCATACTGACTCACTAGCCATCTGTATATCAGATCACAGCATGCAGTGATACAACATGATGCGTCATATATTACAGTGCATTCTGAAAATCGAACACTTTCTGAGACATGTAACGTGTAGTATCACCACCAGAGAACAAAACACATTGTATATAATAGCAATATTTTCAACTGTGCTTATATTTGTAAGCCTTATATGTAGGGCTGTCCCGAGTACCATTTTTTGGGCTTCGAAGCTTCGGTGAGAAATATTCGAAGGTATTCGAAGCTTCGCTTTTGGTGCAGCAGACTGACATGTTCTTCTGTCTGTCTGTTTCCATCTCCCCCGTTTCAGTGCCTGAGACAGTGCCACTGCGGCACTACTGTACATACACTCACCTCTACACACAACAAACAACCATATCAATCTGAGAACAACTAATGATAATAAATGTTGAATATGACTAATGTTGTGGGATTATTCCTTATTTCATGGGCTATTTGGGGATTTATACAGTGTTATTATTACATAATTATATTAAAAAAACAACAACGAAGCCTTCGAATACTTATTTGGAGGTTGATTACCATGGCAACGGTTGAAGCTTAGAAGCATTGGGGTCAGCCCTACTTATATATGTCTGTTTAGCTGTATGCATCTGTATCATCCTGTCCATTTCTCCTCTGCACTGTGTTTAAGTTTATTGGGAGCTACTGAGAACAAATACCTTGTATGTTTCAACATACCTGGCCAATAAAGTTGATTTTGAACCCTACTTTCAATTTCTAATTGATTAAGAGGTCTTTAATACATGAAATAACAACTGAATCTGAGTTTTTAATGTTTTCTGATGTTGTTGATGTTTGCTCACATCAATGTGTGTAAATAAAGCCTACATTTTCAATTATGAGCAATTGAAAAGAAACAAAATGCAAGATTTTTAGTCCAGCTTTTCAATCATATGTGTTTAGACCTATAATTTATGACACAAAGATAGAAGTCCCAAATGGGTACTACAAATGTCCCCATCTAAAATCAATAATGGATGACAAAGCAGAATTTGATAACCTCGTTGTTTCAGAGCTATATTATTTGATCAAAAAAGCGACTTAACTCAGAGTGCACAGAACAGTGAAGTACAAACATCATCATGAATTATAATTGAGATTGTTAGTTAGTTTAAGCTAAATTACACAACAGTATATCAGAACAATATCTAGAAGAATCCCCCCTCAAAATGTTAATTCAGTCATGATTTCTGATTTTGTACAAATCGTCAACTGATGCCAGATCATTTTAGATATATTATGGTAATCCACAATGATTTATTTCAACTGTCAAGAGCTTTGTTTTAAAGTTTACACCACCTAGGTATAGATAAGATGCCTCTTCCCTGGCCGGTGACAAGTTCCCCCCCTAAATACCCGCTTCGCTGCGGCAAAAACAGTGTGGTGAAAATATTCAACTCTAAAATAAATGTGTCTGTATTGGGCGATTACCGGGCCACGCTTCCTGAGCCCCACGCGTCACCTGCTCGCCGTGGCATTGACACGTCAGTCTCCCGCGGCTAACGCAATGTGACAGTGTTGAGATTATAATATCTGGCCCGTATTACCGGGCATTAACGCCATTACCGCGCCCCGCCCGCTCAGGTGGGCCACTCCGGGACTAAGAGGGAGTGAGAGAGAGATCAGGAAATTGAGAGAAGGCATTGTGGAAAAGGGAGGGAGGGGGACGATGAGATAGATGAATGAATTTGAGAAAATGGGAGAAGCAGTTTAGCTTCAGTAAAAAAAGGCCTGTACAGTAGTGAAGAAGAGGTATAAACATGTGGCAATCAAACGGGAAAGACAGGGCGTTTCTGTCTGATTTTATGGCATTTCAGGAGGATGCGTTCAAGGAGGAACTGTGGCTTGTTGTGATACTGTGTGTGGTAAACCATTTTACTGAATAATGATGCTGAAATCTGCCATCCACATCACCAGAGTACAAGTGTGTGTGTGTGCTGCTTATGACAGAAGAGGGGCTGCTGTGTGATATAATAACAAAGAGAAGGGGTAAGAGGGGGCAGCCCAATTGGATAAAGCTATTCTAATAATGAACAGCTGAACAAGCACCATCACTTCACATGATTTAATGTTTACACCACGCCACGCCTGGTTTCATATCGCTATCCAGGGGCCTCCATTTGTTTCACCCAAAGAAAACACTTCTATTCCACAGCCTTGTTGTTTTAATTAGGGAAATTAATAAATAAGAATAAATTAATGTGGCCTCCTCGCCTCCTCCTGTACCCCCCCCAGAACGGTGGCAGGCACCACCGCCTGCCTCCCTGCTCGCTCGCCTGCATGGGATGTATTTGCGTGCCATAATTAACGGTTAATAAGTAAGTGATTCATTATGATTAGCGTGCGGATTCGCCGTAATGGCCCCTCTCTGTGCTAGCAATCAACCTCACTCTGTTTATCCACACGTAAGCCCCCCTGATCCATCTCTGTCTGCGCCCCCCCCCGATCTACATATCTGCCACTGTGCTCCATTCCTCTGGTCCTGATGCCAGGCCATTTGTTGGGCTGCTGGTTGGGCCTCTATCAATCTGAGTGTCATTAGGGATGAGGAGGAAGAAGGGCCCTCATTGTCATCAAAACAAAAGGGGGGGGTGTCATGAAACAGGAGGATCGCTCATTTTGGTGATGGGGGTATAGATATGGAAGTGAAAGATTCGTTTATCTGAAAAAGGAATTAATAGGTTTGTCAAGTGCAAGGATAAGTTGGTGCAAACGAGGCTTCATGTGTCAAAGGATCACTCGTTATCACTCACCAAATGAAGTATGTTGATGGGTGTTTAGCACAAACCCCAAGAGTGAAGGAGATTAATTCATTATTGTTGTAATTTTTGGGGTGGGGGGATGCTAAAGTACTGTGACTGTTGTAATGCGATAGAAGCTCGTTTAGTTAAAGTCTCTTGGGGGCAGTTTGTTTATTGTTTTGCATTCACTTACACCCCCATGAGGGTGGTGTTTAATGCACCAGTGGTGGAGCTCTCCGAAGAGCGATGCTTGTGATGACACCAGAGGGCTGAGAGCTTTTAAAGAAAACATACTGTACAAGTAAGCTGACCGGTTCAGTGAAATCATTCTGTACCAATAAACAGTTTCGGAAATTCAAGCAACCTCAGAACCCATCGGCTATCGTTCTGACGACAGACAAGCCTCTGGGGGGGTTTCTGGGGTTCTGGTGTAGCCAGCGGATATCCGATAGCCAAGACTTCCTCTTCCGTGCGCTGCTCATTGTTTACAGTCCGATTAGCAACTTGAGACGCAAAACTGGAGTTGGAGTTTCGAGACGGCGTGTTCGACCGGAATATTTCACAAGTAGCTAGTTTACAAGCTAATTTTTAACCAATAAAAAGCTAAATCGTCATCAGACGATAGCCGATGGGTTCTGAAATTGCATTTCGGCCAATGAGTTCTGCCTCTTTAGCTCTCCACATGGACTGTTTATCTGCATTCAACCAAAGCCTGCTCAAACGTGATTGGTCAATACTACTCACACTACAAATGGATACTAGAACATTTTTCAATACCAACATCTTGTCCCGTTGTCTACAGATTGTGGATGTGAATGCAGACCATATTTAAAAAGTTTAGCATTCAAGCAACTTAAAGGATATAGGTTAGGTTTTTTTCAAGTCCATCTTAATACAATACTCACAAGCCATATGTACATTGAAATCATTCCTCCTCTACGTACTGGCCGTGAAGATTTCCCTTCCTGGTGCACCACCAGCTGACCACATCTGAAGGTATGTTTTTATAGCTGTTTCGAACGGCCACACTTTAAGGCTGGGTGAAAAGCCTGCTGTCATAATGGGATTGATTAAAGGGATTTATAAAGTTCAAATCCTGCCTACTTTGTCACACTCACTTGGCCAATTACTGTGAAGTAAGTGTGATTGTCAGTTACAGAAAGCTACAGAAATTGGTGGACGCAGCTCCCCCGATTCTGATGTCAGAGAAAAGTCCCCTGTTGCACAAAAATATGTTCCAAAGTTGAACTGAAGATATTGTGGGTCAGAAACAGCCTTCTATTCTATTTTTGCAACCTCTGCGTCTGAAAAGTGAAGCCAATGCTAAAGTGCCTTAAACTTGCACTCTTTCTAATAACCAGCAGGGGGCGACTCCTCTGGTTGCAAAAACAAGTCTGATTGTATAGAAGTCTATGAGAAAATTACCCTATTTCTCACTTGATGTATTACTTCAGTAAACATTGTAAACATGAGTTTATGGTCTCAATCACTAGCTTCAAGTCTTCTTCAATACAGCATGATGTTCATTCGTTTTCGCCTCATAACTTTAACGCTTTCACAGTGGGTTTTCAGTTCATCAAAGTTAATTGTAGCATTTTGTTTGCATAAAAACATCTTCTTCAGCATTCGATTGTACTTAGCTCAACCCTCTTGTGTTACTTCTTCCAAAAAAACAAGATGGTGACGGCCAAAATGACTCCAAATAACAAATTTGCCTCAAAAGGGAATTCCAGTCTGTATAACGTACAATACCCTCTATCCTCGGACTCTAGATTCGGGAGACTGTCGACAGCATCGGTTGTTTCAACAAATTCCCAACAATAACATCTGTTTATGTTCAAGTGACAAAGACTGCTAGTAGGAATTATGATTCTTTCTTCCGACCATGACCACGATTGCTGCCAAACCCGAACCAAGTCGTTTTTGTGTCAAAACATCTAACCAAACTTTAACCACAGCGGTGTCAAACTACAAAACACTTTCATTTTTTGCAGTGGTGATTTAAAACAATTTTGGACACTGACAAATGATGTCATCTTACCTATCAGGATGTCCGATCAGAAACCTCTGTTTCTGGAGGGCAATTACAAAAGGTGCATTTGGTTGTTTAATTTGTTGTGATTTGGATCCTTTAATTGGGGATACAACAAATTAATATTCACATCTCACACCCCTTTTTGTACACATACATGCATGCATGCAAACACGTGCACACTAACAACCCCTCAGCCAGATCGGCGGGGATCTACCTGAAGATCGACTGAATGATCTTTCTCACCAACAACTCCACTTGACAGCAGTCTGCTTGAGCCATTTTGTACCCTGTGAGAAAGGTTTGCACTTTCTCTCAGCTCCCCCCCCCCCGCCTCCCCCACCTCCCATACCTCCTAGAATGTTCATTGCCCAGAAAATAATTTCTCTAGTCATTTCAGCGCCTTTGTGAGCGGCAATCAATTTCTCTTCTCTTCATGATGGTCCCGCGTGTGGGCACAGAAGTTTGACCTTCTCTAAAAGATCTATCAATTTATCCGTCCATCCTGCAACCTATCCATTAATGTTTTCATCTTCCTCTGTTGTTTTTTTTTTTTCTTCTTCTCTCTCACTGCTCTGACTGTTGGGCGGTAAAGTGGCTTTAAGCTTATGTGCTCTTCAAGACCTGTTTGTGCAATTATACCTCAGTCTTAGAGCTGGACCAAAATCAGCCAGTGGAGAAAATGATGGTCATTTTGAGGAAGAGAATATGCACTTGAGACAAAGGGAAGGGAAGCCCATTTTGAGCCTGGTGACGGCTGTGAACCCTGGGAGGGGACAGGGTCGGGCTAAGGCTAAATGACATATCACATTACCAGCTAGGGGTCACCCAATTTCTCCCAATCTGCTACCAGCATTCTGTAGCAATGGCTCTGTTAAGAGCTAACCTATCGTTTATCTGTCTGTCTCCCTCTGCTCATGCGTTTATCTGCTGCTCTGTAAAAACATATAGTATATAATATATACTGTATATATATATATATATATTATGGTATTAGTTTTGACTTGGGTACTTATTTGGTCAAAACCATAATTACCAAAAAGATCAAATTTCAAATTTCATTTATTTTTTCTGGACCAATAACTCTACCTATATCTATATTCTCCGGGAGGTGTGAATTTCTGGTACTGACCATAGACCGTATATAAGAAGTGGACGAAGTGGACGAAGTCACCGTGACGTCACCCATTGGTTTGTGGACTGTGGTTTTAAAGCTTCAAGTTTGGCATTTTGGACATTGCAATCTTGTTTTTTTTGCAACCAGAAGTGACACAAGATGGTGGAGCTAAATATAACCGATCGCTGAATGAGACATTTTTAGACGACCAAAATGTTACAATTAACTTTCATGAACTGAAAACACACTGTGAAAGGGTTAATGTTTCTAAGACGTGGACAACTCCCAGACCGGACAACGTCTTAGTAGCGACCTGTCAATCACAAGGTAGACATGCCCTAAAGCATACCCTGCTTTGGGACCATAATATACTAAATGAACATCATGCTGTATTGAAGAAGACTTGAAACTAGCGATTGAGAAACTCATGTTTACAATGTTAACTGAGGTAATAAATCAAGTGAGAAGTAGGCTCATTTTATCATAGACTTCTATACAAACAGACGTCTTTGTGCAACCAGAGGAGTCGCCCCCTGCTGGCTGTTAGAAAGAATGCAAGTTTAAGGCACTTCCAGCCCATTGTCATTCCCAGGGCGTCAAATACGGGGCTCTGTCACGGCCTTCGGCACCGCCGCACACGGCACCCTTTAGCAACCTTTAGCACCGGTATGAAACTCATTGGGCGTTCCATTAAATATAATAAATAAACCCATCTACAGCAACAGCAAGCACTCTGAGAAAATGCACTGGGAGTGTGGTGACGAAGTTTAAAGATGCGAAAAGACACACACTTGAGATGGATGGGCCTCACTTCTCCTCAAGTGAGCGTAACAGGAAATTTTATCAAATTTTGCCATTTCCATAAAGCTTTTCTTATGCAATACTTCAAATGCGCATAAAAATATGTGAATGGAAAAAACGCTAATATGACACTCTCCAGTCAGTAGCGCACCATGGAAGTTGACAGCGTTTCTTCTAGTAACACCGACTCTTAGATGTCAGTCAAACAATGCCATGGCAAACACCCACCTAGAGGCTTGAAGCTTAGACACTGATACCACAAATATGTCCAAAAACTGTTTTGCCCACTTTTGAAAAATATGCACAATAGCTGCAGTTTCATTCTAATCTATATTTTTCTTCTAGCGTAAAAGACAAAAAAACAATCTCATTTCAACATTAAAATCAGAAGACCAAGCTCTTTGATCATTTCAGCACTGAACAGCCTTGAACAAAAAAACTGTTAGGTTTGGAGAATCAATCATAATTATGGGTGTATCTCATGACAGAATTATAAATGTCTACATTTGTTTTCTCTGGCTGAGAACGTACTACCGCTAAGAAATACTGATATTATTTATCAGTAGATGCATGTCTTCTGTGAGCACATAATGATGTAGTCTAAAAGGGTGCACCCTGCTTTCTGTGTCAGTACCACTGGGAGAGAGCTGACAACATAAGGAGGTTCCAGGCTCCGTGAGAGGGGTCACGACCCCAGGAAGTAAAACCAGGTTAGGAAATAGTGACAACTGCCTCCTCTCTTCCTGTCTGGAACATAAAGCCAGACAACAAGGACAGATAAATGACTTGGACCTGCTTAAAAGAAGTTGGTTTTAGGCTGAATCTGGGTGAGGTTCAAAAGAGACAAAACTGCACTAATTGTTAAAGTGTTCCTCTCTTTATAATACCGACATAATCCTTTAAACTGATGCTGTTTAATCTTTGCTTTTTGTTTCCGTTGGACTGTCAGCTAAAGAGAACTTTGGCTCTGCAGAGCTTCTCTCTATGGGCCTATTCTCCTGTATCCTCTCCATCTCACTGATCCCTTTCTCTCTCTTCCTCTCTCCCCCCCCGCTAACCCTTTTCTCCTCTCGTCCCCCTCCACCTACCCAGAGCCTTTCCATTCTCATCTCTCTCCCTCACTCGTTTTCTCTTTCCCCTCATTCACACTCCTCTCTCTGTCCCTTCCAATCTCTCTCCTCCTCTCGCTCCCCCTCTCTCTAGCTCACAGGACAGTATTATATATTCCAGTCTCATGCTTTGCATGATTTGGGCAATAGATGAAGCCATATCCCTCTCTCCTCTTCGGGCTCTCCCCTCCCTCTCTCTCTCGCCTTGTTGTTTAATGTTTCAATTTGGAGGAAGCAAACATTCAATCAGACAGATTAACTGTTTAATGCATGTCATCAGTCAAACTGTCTACGAGAGGGGGGCCCCTCGGCCTGGCGCTGCCTCTCCCCCCCCCCAACTGCCGCTACGTCCTTCTCACTCCCCTGCTCTCCACGCGCACACTGTCTACTCTCATATAGATGGGCCCATCCAGGCTCCAGCCCAGACGCAGAGGCGTCTCTGCACACACACATACACATCCACAAACATAGACATATTCATGAAACGCACACTGGCAAGCAAACGTGGACACACGGTCATATGCACAATCATATACTTAGAGAACCATATGCATGAAAAGCCTCATGCTGATAACCATAGAAATATAGTTTAAACAAAGCAGAGAATGCATCGGGACACCTGCAACCAAAATAGAAAACGTGGATTACATGAGACATCCCATGTAATTCTAATGCCACATATACTGATGTGCTAAAGGACGCATCCACTGACTCACTTACAATTGTGAAACTGCTTTACACAATTAAGTCATGCTCTCTTAACAGGCAACACACACACACACACACACACGCACACGCAAGCACGCACGCACACACACAGACACACACACGCACACACACACATCCCACAGGCCAGTGGATAGGGAAATCAAAGTGACATGGAGGTAGAGCAAGGGAGAGTGAGAGATTAGAGGAAATGAAAAGAGTAAAGAGGAAAGAGGGAAAGAGGGAACGGGAGGCCGAGCGTTGCCGCAGATGGAGTAGACTGTAAAATAGGGAGCGACGCTCACGCTGAGTTTATAAACGATACTGTATGAATTCTGGATGAGGATGTACAGAACGACATCTATAACGGCTGAAACATGATTGGGGTTCTCACATCTACTTATTGTTGTTTAATTTGAGTGTACACTGTGAATATCCAATACATCTATCTTTATCAATAAAGATGTTGTTCGTGTATGATAGCTTGTGCTTTAACATGTGTAAAGCTATCAGCACACAAATCCTGTATCTGTTGTCGTGCTCTTTGGCTTTAAGCTTGCACGCACACACCTCATCACCAACGTCAGCTGCCACATAAATTCCTAACGCCCCACAAAATGTTTCTAATTTCTAACTTTTCTGACCATTCACTTAGTTCTGTACATTCTTAAAATCAATCTTACATATTTATCTATAACAAAGCAGCTAAAGCAGAGCCTATTTTTCTGTTTCGAACGTTCATTTATTGACTAATTGACGTTATTATACATGTAGCTAATTTTATCAATACTGATGTGTTTGCATGCATTGCTGGTACATGAGCTTGACGCATTGCTTATAATTGAAAAATAGGAGTAAGATATAAAGCTGATCAAGGGCTCTAGTCATCCGTATTCATTCAGTCAGTGAATCTTGCTTTATATAATAGTTTAGGGATCAAAAGAAACCTAAATGTAAACATTAGAAATACAAAATATGTCCAGTAAATAAGTCCAGTTAAAAGATCAATAAAAGTGAATAAATGTACACATTTGGTTCTAATTATTATGATTTAATGAGTAACAATATTTAAAAAAAAAATAGAAATATGCATGATGATACTGGTTCTCATAGCAGATATATTCATTGCATTTGTATATATTTCACTTATGATTTATGTTGTATTATGTTCTTACTTGAAGACTATTATGTTTACCTTCTCTACAAAAGATGTCATTAACTTTAGATTTTAAATATTCAGAGTTGTTACTATTATTATTATTATTATTATTATTATTATTATTATTATTACAGTCCTATGCCAGACATACGTGCGGATTTTGCTGTTATTGTTGATATTGCGGCATATTACCGCCCTGTGATGTTATATTTGTGACTGTATTGATTTTGTCATTTTATTGGTTTTAAGAAAAACTTGCCAAAAGACTTTAGTTGAAATTCAGCCAGCTGGCTAACACTGGCATATTCACAGAAATGCTTATTAATGTGCATTGTCCTTGCAAATAAATAATTGAAATACAAAGAAAATACTACATAAAGAAAAACACAAGGACCCAATACGTCAGCGCTTTACATGCACCAGTGATGTAGAGGTCTCATAGCAAAGTTTGTTTAATTTGTGCAGTGCGTACCAGCTCATGCATTTCCCCCTTTCATTTCTCATGAGCTACAGTATATCTTTGAGTAATGAAATGTAATTTAAAACTTTTGGTCTCAACTTGTAATGGAGAGTTACCACAGCTACGATTAGCTTATGTGCTAATGTCTAATTCTTAGTCTTTTTTTCCTCAAAGTTTATTCAAGTAAAAGAAGTGGTAGACATACGGACTGGTAAGAATAAAGAAGTAGTGGCAGCATATATCTGGGGCAGCTAACGGTGGTGTTACACTGTTCATGAGTTCACACACTGTAAAGCTTCACATGCCAAAAAAACAAGAAGGCTCTACTAAAGTGGAACAACCTTATAAGGCTGCTGACCAGCTGCTTCACACACTGCCTCCCTCCATCATTTTCTTCTCTGTCTCTCTTTGTTTTACTCTCCCTCTCGTTCATTTTTATTTTATCTCCCGGTGCTGTGGAGCATCTCGTGTATCTCCCTCTCTCCCCCACTCTCTGACCACAGCGCAGAGGGTGGCCAAACCTGGTAAGTATTGACAGGGAGCTCCAGTGACACGGAGAGAGCCAGTCAATGCCCAGACACCCAGGGCAGGGGTCAATGACAAAAGGTAGGCCGCCTGGAAAGAGGGAGCTCGGGAGGGAAGGAGGGAGGGAGGGAGGGAGGGAGGGAGAAGAAGGGGAAGGCAGTTGATAGATGGCGAGGCACGGGAGATATGCGGTGAGATAGTATAACTTTGAGGCAAGATAAATACAAGGTGAAAGAAGAAGAAGAACAAAGAGAGATGAAGATGAGAGACTAAGGTTGTTTATATTTCAAAGATGGCATCTGACTGACCAAACAAGGTAATATTTAATGATGGTTTGGTTGTGAATTAAAGGCATTCAGCTAATGATCATGTAAACAAGCCATGGATAAAACTAATGTGAATTGAGAAATAAAAAAAAATTAGTAATAATCAGATCAATTCTAATAAGGGAACGTGGAAGTTCAAGACAAACTGAGTGAATGAGTGAGATTGACATGAACGTTCCTTTGAGACCGTGGATGGGACAAGCGAAGTAGGACGCTAGACTAGGATTAAGAGCTATACCGGCACACACACACACACGGCGTGTTTGTGTATTGACACAGAGAGAGAGTGTCAGTATATATTGAACGGCGGGCGGTAAGTGAGCCCTCCTCTCCCGCCCATCCCCTCCTCCATCTCTCCTTCTCTCTATCGGATATCAGTCCCTTCTCCTCTAATCATTTCCTTCCTTTTGGCCCTCTCTTCTTTCTAATGCAATTATCCCTCGTTCCTCCTTTCCTTCCTCTTTCCCCTCTGTTTCTACTGCTTCCATCCCTCTCTGTACTACTTTTCAGTTTTACTTTGTACGATTTCTTTTTGTTTCTTTTTTTTTCACCTTTTTTTCGTTATCTCTCCAGTCATGTTCTGGCTAACAACACTGTGTCTACCATTGTCAGTTGTACTTATTGTTCCTCCTTGTTTGCTCTTACCTGGCTCTCTCCTTTGTTTTGATCTTCAGTGATCAGTCTCCCGTAGCCTCGGCGTGTGACAAAAAGGTTCTCATTAATCAATATCACTCTCCAAATGTGATAACATTCTTCTCCGAGCCCCTGCAATATGGCAAAGAGAAACATACATAACACTTGTGATCAAATACATGGGTTAGAAAAAATAACCAACACTTCATCATCAAAGACTTTGCAGTAAAAAAAGGTAGGTTATTTTGGGTTGCCTGGCCATTAGCAGTATTTGTCAAAGCTGTATAAATTGTATATGTCCATCATATCCATTTCATTTTACCTTGTGGCTACCATTCCTATTTGTTGACATTTGTGTTTGGTACGTATTTGTGCGGATTTTCAAGACTTTTCCTCTACAGGGATTAAATAGCTTTGCAGATTTGTTGACTGATATACTTGCACTTATTTCCACAAATAACTTGCCATCTATAATAATAAGCTCTGCCTGGTGCCTCATGCTACTTTGAAAACTCACAGATCAAAGCGCTAATTGCCAGAACTGTTTCATAGCTGCCGATTGCTGCTAATTAGAATTGTAGGTAACATGATACACCTGTGTAGCAGTGTTTGTATGTGTGATATTATTTTGTCTTAACTCTGTGGTTTATAAGCTCAGAGAAAAGTCTGTAAACTGTAAAATGACTTATCTAGCTCCCATTTGTGTATCAAAAATGTGTGATTTTTAAATTCTGTTCTGTCAGATGGTGTTCTGGAAAAAGTTGTTTAAATGGTTGTGTGCGAAATTCCATACTAATATACTATTGAGTACGCTATTTGCGGTGAATAGTACAGTATGCAACGCTGGGCACAAATAATAATAAATATCATACATAAATATCCCAAAATGCAATGCGGTAGTGACGACAACGTTCATAACGGACGTTGACGGACAGCTCTGCAACGTCAATAACGCTTCAATTTAAAGTGTAAGTATAAGATTTAACTTTTCTAGATGTAATTTAGTTTTTAAATTAGTTCAGACTTTGATTCTCACAAACCGTCGTTTTGGTCACATGAAGTTGGCACGGGTTACCATGGTTACACGTAACCAACGGCAAGGAGACTCTCAGGAAGTGACGACGTAAATTACAACTCAGTGCGTCCAAACATATCCATACTACTGTTTATTCACACAAATGTATGTTGAATGAGACCACACCTATTGAGAATGCAGTGCGTGGTATGTGATTTTGGACGTTGCCAGTGTCTACAATGTCAAAAAAATATTAATACATTTTGCAAAGCTTGTCTCTGTAACACGTGTGAATTTATATTGTGAAAAAGCAGTAAATACAATAAGGAAAACCACATATACAATGGAGAAAGATGATGTCCTGTTCACACATGAATAGAGACCTCTTTCCTCAGCCTCAGGCTATGATCCTGTTAACACTTTCCACTCACTGTGAAGTGTCCGCAGATTCCTTTGGTCTCAGGTGATGCATCTGCAGGCCCCATCGTCTCACCTTTGCAGGGTTGAGAGAAAACACGCCCTCTAAAGTGGGAGCAAGCGGAGATCTTATCATATTTCTGGATCGGACCCCCAAATCCATCAACACGTATCACCACGTTAATGACGACACTCTTTACACCACAGTTCTCAGCATTTTCCCTCCAATTAAATGTTTAGGAACAGGCCACTAGGAGGAGTTTATCTGATTTAAATTAGATTACAACTAGAACTGATAGAGTAGAAAGATGGGAAGATCATATCCTCTCCACAGTGCAGTATCACAGTCTTTGCTGCAAATGCCCAGGGCACTTCTCATCAGAGAGGTGGAGATTGGTTTGTCTCTCTGCCAGTTTACCTTGACACTAACTCTCTTCATCCTCTCCCTCTCTCTCTCTCTGCCTCTCACACTTGCCTGAACACCTGTTATGTGTTGGACCAGCCCTTACTGCCATTAATAGTGGAATGCGATGGAATGAACAGGTATAGTGAACTGTACCACAACCAGTTTCCCCGTCCCTTCATCAGTGATGTATCGCTAGTAAACACTCATTAGACACTCTCTCCTCGTGCACAGTTATTAGTTTGGTGTTCCGTTCTGTTCTGCAACACTTCATTTCTCCTGTTAGGTACGACACGACAGAGAGGAATCCAAGCGGAGGGGGAGGGAGGGAGGGGAGGGCGATATTTCACAACAAGCGCATTGGCAGACAACCACCTTTCCTCGCAAATTTGTGAGCCTCGCTTCCTGCGTGCCCCGCGCCCGGTGCTCTGCCGGAAACAGATGGTTCCCGGAATATCCTCAAGCAGAGTTCTGAGGAGCTGCGAGTAGCCCGAGAGGCGCGTGAAGGAGGGAGGGGCGCAGCGTTGTCTCTCCGACAAACTTAATTTCATCTGACTATCTCTGTAGCTTTCTGTCTTCCCGCTCGATTAGGATACTTAATAATAGTTCAATATAATTACACTGTCAAGTAGCGGAGCTCTTGCTAAAGTAGCTTTATTCCACTGCTATTTTACTCATTATCACAATGAAAATGTACTACAACAAAGCCTAATTGTGCTGATTTTGATGCTTTCTTGATTATACAGTAGGCCCATAAATATTATATAATCTGTATTAAAGCACGTCTTGACACTAAATCCCCCTAAGACTGGATGACAAACTTGTCAGTTGGGAATATGTGCTTATTCGGGGGGTGGTTGACATGACAAAGCCCCGAGCTGAACGACATGGTTGCTAGTGACCCCGTCAGGATGAATTGTGGTTTTCGGTTCGCTCGGTTACGGATGAGCTTTTATACGTGTTTCATTGACTTATCCAAAACTGGCAAAATGATTAATAAATAAATTAAGTAAATTAGATGAGGGAGGCCTACAAAGTAATTAAAAGGGATTTTGGTTTACTTTCCTTTGACTGAAAACAAAGAGTGCCGATGGAGATGGTTTCAGCACCTTGGACAGTGAACAGATATCCTGGCACTGAGGGCCCAGCACATTCAGCACCCTGGACAGCGAAGCAAAAACCCCATGGGACATTGCTCAGGGACATACTGTAGACCAGTGGTTCCCAAACCTTTTCACACCAAGGACCTATTTTTGTCCTATTTTTGCTTTCTGTTCTGTTTTATTACATAAAGTGTATGAAACCCATGACCAAAATACACATAGCTTCTGTCATTGTGTTACTTATGGATTGAATTATAGTGAAAATAAATTATTCCCCTTTTTGCTGGTGACACCCTGGAACCCCCTCAAGGACCCCTGGGGGGGTCCCCAGACCCCACTTTGAAAACCATGCCGTAGACCACATCCAAGCTTTTGATGATTTTGTGTGATGCAAATACAACCTATAGCTATAGTTAAAAGGCCATATTAAGGGAGAGGACACATTAATAATACCATAATGGAATCTAGTTAATTTGTGAAATTAATAACGTTTAACTTTTGTTGACACTGTGTCAGAAATGTTTTGTCTTTTTACCTACAAACAGTGTTTGGGAAGTAACTAGATGTATAATATATGATCATCTTGTAATATAATAATAAATATGATGCATTGTTACAGATAAATCTGTATTCTGTAATTCTGAAAACCTGAAGCTCATGTGCAAATCTAATTTTTCTATATTCTATTTCTATGCTCATGTATCAACAACAGACTAAACATAAACTCTGAGCACAATCCCACTGTTTTCACTCAAATATAAATTATAAATCAACCAGGACTGATAATAAGGATTGCCACTTTTTAAGTAAAGGGGTCTTAGTACTTCTTCCACCACTGCACATACCCAAACATATTTATGTAATATGATTGGGTGGGTTACACATCTTTATGTATATACTGTATGTCGCCAATGTCTCCCTGATTTGTGTGCCTTAGGGTGTTATCTGTGTTTTATTTATTTATTCATGTTTGTTTTGTTTTGTTTTGTTTTCCTTTCACTACTTATGTTTTTTTTTGTATTTGCTTGTCTCCATTTTTGTTTGCCCTTAGTTCCGAGTATTGTCTGTTTTTGTTGATATATATATAAAAAAAAATGAGGCATGATACACACCCCACAGAAGTCTGCATCACTGACATGCACATGCTTCTTAATAATAAAATATTTGAAACGAGAAAACAACATGAACTCCTGTGCCATTTCTCTTGCACCCATTAATGGAGTGAAAGCATCCGTTCCTATTAGCCCGCTGTAATCCGCAGCTCATCCCCCGTTTTACGCGCCGCTTGTCCGACACCCGATACTTTGATCCGGGACTCGGCGGCTCCTGACGATCCGCGGCCCTTTGTTGTAGAGAGCACGCCGGGGCTAATCTCACTGACCCGGCGCAACCTTGACCACCCACTCCCCCTCGGCCTTGGGCTTGGTTCACCGCCGCCACGGACACACAACGTTTCCCAGGAGAGAGAGAGATGGAGAGAGAGAGAGAGAGAGAGAGAGAGAGAGAGCTCCTGATCGTTTCATCCAACGCGTCCCCGCTGCGGAGAGCATGTGCGCGCCGCCGACCTCCCACTCGTCCCGGCAGCGGGGATCAGAAGGAAGTCGATGCAGCAGCTCCAACACAACACAGTCAATGATCCATAAACAGGAGCCAATAGGCGAGCGGGTAATGAGGGACTTCATTTGAACTTTATGTAAACAATAAGCAGCAGCAATACTTGGCATGGATGGATGGATGGATGATGGAAGGATGAATGGATGATGGTTGGATGGCTGGGTGGGTGGAGGGAGGGAGGGAGGGAGGGAAGGAGGGATGGAGGAAGGGATGAATAGATGGATGGATGGATGGGTGGATGGGTGGATGGGTGGAGGGAGGGATGAATGGATGGAAGGGTGGGTGGGTGGGTGGGTGGATGCATGGATGGAGGGAGGGAGGGGTGGATAGATGGATGGATGGAGGGATGGATGGATGGATGGATGGATAGATGGATTGATGGATGCATGGATGGAGGTATGGATGGATGAATGGATGGATGGGTGGATGAAGGGAGGGAGGGATTGGTGGGTGGATGGATGAATGGATGGATGGATGGATGGATGGATAGGTGGGTGGGTGGAGGGACGGAGGGAGGGAGGGATGGATGGGTGGATGGGATGGATGGAGTGATGGATGGATAATGGATGGAAGGATGGATGGAGTGATGGATGGATGGATGGATGGATGGGTGGATGGATGGATGAATGAATGAATGGATGGATGATGAATGGACGGATGGATGCATGGATGCATGGATGGCTGATGTA
>CAKAOH010000113.1:0-17534 GCA_916701665.1 Sebastiscus tertius | reverse complement strand
TATATCTCACTGCTTTCTTAAATGTTGCTTTCTTTCCCATGTGTCCAGGTTGGTATAGTGAGTGTAGCGCTGTGTGCTCCCACCGTGGAGGGCTCCTACACCTCCCACTGGCGTTTGGCCCACGCCGGAGAGCAGTTTGGACCCAGGGTCTGGTGCAGCATCGTGGTCGATCCTCAGGCCCCAGCGCCCATGATGGCTGATGGGATACTGGTGTCACCGTGTGTCACACCGCAGGTAGAACAAAATGGGTGAATGCGTGGCAACAGGAATCAAATGAAATTAGACAGTGTCAAAAATGAATGAATGCATGGATATGAATATGAATAAATCAATAGCGTCTCGCTGCAGAGCTCCAGGATCCATGATGGAAAATCACGTGTGTTTATTGGGCTTCCTTATCAATAGATAACATTTACATTCCACCGTGTTATATTGCACAGTGTATTGTTTTATTATGCTATCGTATCCCGACAATCGTCTAGCATACGCAAGTTCAAATGCCACTTCCTTCCTCGAGCTCGGGACCGGAAAGGGTCTGACAGAGGAGGTGGGCCTGAGCCTGGAGCTCTGCAGCTAGACCCTTCTATAAATACACAGAAATAGGCTACAAGCTGATGTATAAATACTCACACATACAGGCATACTGTAGATCTGGGTGTACTGTGTACATCAATGTCTAACTGAAAAGATTTGTTCACATTGTCTGCAGGGTAAGAACCCAGCGGCAAAGGATGGAAAAGCCTGTGCGACTAGGGAGCAGCCGTTAATGTCAGTGGACCAAGAAGAGTACTACATCCCCTCTGTGGACCTGCTCACTGCACAGGTGATATAATCTGCTATCATCACGAGGCAGGACACTTAAACACTAAAACTGCCTAAACCAACATGACTCTGTAAGTGAAGGTCATCATACACCAGCATGTTTTTTAGGCTTGTGAAAATCAACTGTATTGTTTTGTGGGTTTATGAATATTCAACACACATACAGTGGTGGGAAAAGTAGATTTACTTAAATACGAGGTGGCTGTGGCTCTGTAGGTAGAGCAGGTTGTCCACTAATCAGAAGATCAGCGGTTCGATCCCCAGCTCCTCCAATCTGCATGTCAAAGTGTCCTTAGGCAAGATACTGAACCCCAAATTAATCCCGAAGGCTTTGTCGTAGCTAAAGTTCCAGCTCAACATAGGAGGATGCCATTAATGTTTACATCTCACGCTATCTCGACCACAAGCCTTTCATCCGCGAGTAGATGCACGCGGTCTGCAGAGTGATACGGTTGGCAGGGCTAGTTTGGTGGAAAGAAAATAGTTCCTACATGAAATCGCTCACAAGATCTGTGGATTATCTTGAGTAACCGGGTCATGATTTCTGGAAAGAGACGTTGCTGTTGAGTTTTTCAAATGTATTTTTTGCCGCTTTGAGCACCACAAGCCGAGAGCCATCTAGTTCCATTATATTGGAGAGAAGACAGACATCTCTACAGTCGATATCTCCAACACTTGGCAACTCACACCAAAACAATCTATACTGATAAATAAAAACTTATTTTATTTATTTGATGAATTATTTCTTGATAAATGACTTTAAGGTGTACTTAAGTGATATAATGTGCACTTTCATAATGTTGGGAAACTCACAAGAGACTGATAAAAAAAGAGTTCAAAATGGAAACAGCAGAGGCTGACATATGCTGACTTTTAATCCCCGGTATGGGTCAAACTTCTAAAACACTGCCTCCTACATTTCCCATAATGCAGCTGAGAAAGCATTTTAATTCGCTATCTGTTGTCGCTGATCTCTCAGGATCTTCTGTCTTTTGAGCTGTTGGACATCAACATCGTCCAAGAGTTGGAGAGTGTCCCCAACAACACCCCTGCTGGTAAGAAGAGTTCTCGTGGTCTCCGGTTGTCAGTGGTCAGTTAAGGAACATTGAGAGCTCGTGTTCAAAAGCCGATACTGTTTTGTATCAACGATGCAGACGTCTGATATTGTAGCAAAATGCTCCACTGACACATATACAGTCGTTTTGGTTGCAGCTGCTATTGGAATTGCAAATCAACAAACCTGTAGCAGTGTGATGGGTCGGTGACTCTGACGTCTTTTCTCCATCCAGACATGACTCCGTGCATGTCCCCTCTGCCTCAAGATGGCCACCTGCAGGACAAGAGCAGTCCCTCTTTGGGTCTCATCCAGGAAGAGACTGAAGCGATCAACAGCATCATGGGTAACGGAGTTTTCTATTCAAATAAATTCTTTTTAAGGTTCTCGATGGAGTTTTGTTGATAGGTTGGTAAATGAAAGGAAATCCAAAATGGAGCAAGTAAACTGAGTGAAAATGACCTGAGGCCTCGTTTATCAAAGCTCGCACGGAACAAGTCCGTATGAGCATGGAAGTTGGTATTTACTAAACATACATACTCACAAGTTACTGTAAAGAACAATGATACATTTCGCTTATTCTACATCCATCTGCTGGGGCACAAACAGAGTCATGTACTTAACAAAAATGCCTCCCAGTTTGCCATATGTGGTCAACAACACTTCCCTTTGAAAGGCCAGTATCCTTAATGTAGAGTTAGTTGTTGTATCCACTTCAATAATGAAGATGAAAAGCATCACACACATTTAGCACAATGATAAACTGCACCGAATGTTTTTATTGTTGGTTTTATTCTATTTCATTTCATTAAATTCACTCCTGAGAATTTTTGAGGCAAGAAATCATCTGTGTAGATTTAGAATTTTGGCAGTTTTTACGTAAATTGAATGCAAATCGAAAATGCGCTCAAATATTTATTGGAGTTTCAAAGCTCCACAAACTGCCAGCGCCTGCCGGGGGTCGCTGCCTCGCCAGCCGGGCGGTCACTCTCACAGACCGCTATGAGCTGGCTGAAAGCTCTCTAGAGACCGGTCTTGTAGACGAGAGGCTTTTATGTCCTTCTTGATGGATAGTTTGTTTAAATATCACAACACAAATGTCCATTATAAAATGAACAGGAGCCTGTGTTTGTCTGCCTTTTTGGAGTTGAAAAGCTCCACAATCGCCCGCAGGCGTAGCTCGCTCGAGAGCCGGCCAGCGACGCTCACAGAGCGGCTACAGAGCTGCAGAGTGGAGAGAGAAGAGGAGAGGGAAAGAGCAGCCTCTGACGGGGCAGAGAGATACCTGCTGAGACAACATGACTCTTTTTTAACATTCCTCTAACATCCGGAGGAAGATCAGTCTACTGTTTAGTTGCTGTAACTGAAAAAGCAGTTTGAGTAAATGTTGTGGATCAATGTTTTATATTTCCCATCTCCCTTCCTTGATGAGCCATTTGTCAGTAGTATGTAGAAGGTGGTTTCGAATACAGTGACAATCTGCGCTTTTACCTGTGTACCGCTGACGATTGATGGTCAGCAGTGGTTCTAAATGTACGCCACAAGAAGAAATTGGCGCTGATGAATGACATCCCCCGGTCTGTAAAACAGACATAACATTTGTCTTACCTGTTGCTGGTCCTCAGATGTCCCTCACGGGGCAGGATCTGGAGCAGAGGGGGGTGGAATCCCGGCTCAGGAGGAAGGGGAGGATGACATCAGCGGGACTCAGTTTGTTTGTGAGACCGTGATTCGCTCAATGACCCTGGAGGAGGCCCCCGACCACGCCCCTCTGAGAGGGTCCCGCCCAGGGACGGGTAAAGGTCAGTCAGCAGGGGGTTACGGGTCTGGAGCTGTCCCTTTTATTTTTATTTTAATTGAAGCAGTTGTATCCATCTATCTGTGCTCTCGCCAAAGCCACCGGTCTCAATTTAGCCCAGGATATGCGTCTTTGAAAGTAGCCTTTGGATTTCTTAAATAATTAAATATTCTCCCAAGTTGAAAACTCTTGTATTTGATTTGCGTGTTCAGCTCCAGCAGTATTTCACATTGGAGTTTTTTTTAGCTGGATGCGTTTGCATGTGATTGAAAGAGAAAAGTATAACAGTACCATATCTAACAGAGGACTTCCTGTTTGCCCTCAGTGGTGCGTCCAGCTGCTCAGGGCTCCCCCTCCTCCTCCTCCTCCTCTTCCTCCTCCTCTTCCTCCTCCTCCTGTGTGAAGAGTAAAACAGTGAAGACAGAGGAGAGCCCAGACAGCAGCCCCAGCACCTCTAAAAACCCCCTGAAACCACCAGCGACGCTGAAGGCTTCCCTCCCTCACCCGCTGAAAGACTCCCTGCCCGCTCCACTGTCTGCGGCCCAGACCCCGGGACCCGGCCCCAGCTCGGCACCGACCCCGCTCCTCGCTCCGCACGAGTCCTCCCCACTGCAGGAGCACACAACCACAGGTAAATGGTAAATGGACTTGCATTTATACAGCTCCTTTTCTAGTCTTCCGACCACTCAAAGCGCTTTACGCCACATGTCAGCATTCACCCATTCACACACACATTCAGACGCTGATGGCAGAGGCTGCCATGCAAGGTGCCAACCTCTGTATTTCACATGTATTGCTGTATCTCAGTTCTCCACGAATTCAAGCTTTCATAAACCTTCAGCTTAAGACATCGAGTCTCCTGCTGCTTTTTCAGTCTCCAGTTAATCTGCTCACAAGATTTCCATCACAGTTACTTTAAACAAGCAAAGATACTGAAGGGATTGTTAAGACTTCAGTTCGCTGAAGGTTCCCTTTACGCCCTGGAGAAGCTGAAGAAGCTGGTGGTAAAATGTGCCAGGCATTGTCTGTGAAACTTATCAGTCTTGTTGATCCCCTACACAGTCGAAGGTGAGGAGTCGCACATGGATAACATCTGTGTGGAGTCCAGGGCGAAGGAGAGAGAGAAGGGGCCGGAGGAGGAGAAGGCGAAAGAGGGAGAGGAGAAGAGAGAAGGGACGAGGAGCCGCTCTTCTTCCACCTCCTCAGAGGATTACATCATCATCCTCCCCGACTGCTTTGACACCAGTCGGCCACTGGGGGAATCCATGTACAGGTACGTGACTCGTTGGCTCGACGGTAACGGCACCTGTTGCCGTGCGGTTTCAGTTTTTAGACGATCCACCATATTCACACAGCGGCTATTTTGCTGTTTTTACGTTGCGCTCAGGGTGGGAGGAATCTCCCCAGTAAAGGTTATATAAGTTGGTTGTTTTTGGTTTGCCGTGCAGTGTTCTGTAGCGCCTCCCAGAGGGAAGAGGTTGGAAGAGGTTGTGTCCAGGGTGTGAAGGGTCTGCGGTGATGTAATTTTTGCCCCAGACAGACGACTTCTTACGTTTTTTTAATTTTGTTCTGAAGACTGAAACCCACGCTCTGCTGCAAGCCACACTAGAGACTGGAATTACCAGACTCACTGGACCTGGGATTTCACGATCCTGCAAGCACTCACTTCCTGCAGCATGCTCTCCTTCTGCACCAGCGGAGCAGCAGCTGCACCGAATGGTCACAGACACACTCCGAGACCTCCCCCAGTCCGTCAAAATGTCAAACGGGGTTCCGATTTTGCCGTCATTGTTAAAAAAATTCAGTCAATGAGGGAAAATATTCAGTTAACGCAACCTCTGGTGTGAATATGGTGAATGGAAATCTGTGGTGCCTCCAAAAAATAGTTACATGTACAATAAGCAGGCAAGAATAGATTATACATAAGACCAATATGGTTGAGATGTGTTCTAAAAAAATGAGGTAAGGACCTCCGATATGGCCACTGGAGGGCGTATGTTGTCACATTACCTTTAGTTAACCATTCCTTGTCCCATTGCAGCTCAGCTTTATCCCAGCCTGGTGACATCCCAGCCAAGAGCCCCACAGACACAGAAACCCCATCTCCCGACTACCCAGGCAGTGTCACCCCAGAGGGGGAGCTGGATGAGGGGGACCAAACGGCGGCGGTGGCTCCAGGGATGGGGGTGTCAGGCACCAGCAGCGCCAACGACATGCTTTGTACATCTCAGACGCTGGACGACGAACCGTTGACACCCGAAGTGGTGGCGCCACCTAAAGCCGTCGTCACACCAAGGTCAGCATGAAGGGAGGGATACAAACACAGCAGCATGAACGCTTTTACTTCTAATTTCCTCTAAGTATATCTCATCCTATTATAATAAGAGATAGCCTCCTTGTTTCCGCTCCCATTTGAATTCGCTGCTGATGAAAACCCATCACTTCCTCTATGTTAAATATAATGATATAATAATAAATGATAAATTAAATATAATGTATAATTCCACAGCACTAATTCCATCAGTAAGTAAAGCAACGGAGTCATGTCACATCACCTATGGAGCTAGGACGGTGACATTCATTTTTGGCATCGAAAATAAAATTAGGCATTGAAAACAAGACCTGAACTGAAAACTAAAAACACTAAACACTGAAACTGGTTCCACTGAAAAATAAAACTCTATATTTTTTGCATTCTGATGTATTTTTCAATGATAATCTTCTGATTTCTTTCTTCATGTCACTCCTTTTTCAGTGACTTTCTGTCACCGTTTCGTCGTGGATGGGAGGAGTTTAGGGGAGGGGGCAAGGAGAGAGTGATTATGATCTATGCAACAGGTGTACATATGATCTGCACTGATTGTAAACTCTAGAAAAATGTGTTGCTCTTGATGTTGTGCAGTCCAGGGAGCGATGGAGAAACAGATGTTGACCGTGCTGCTGCCGAGGAAGGAGCAGAGGGCTCCGCACTGTACCAAACTGAGGACGGTAAGCACATCGCTACATCGCTACTAAAGCTGGGTATCTATCCGCAATATCTTTAAGGTATGGACCAAAATAACCGAGTACCAAGTAGTATCACAACTTCTCCAAATGATACCTGCGTTTACTTTGAACCACTTATAGTGATCACGGTTATTAGGTGTTCATTTTGGGTCTTTTCACACATGACAACATATAGAAACGTTCGACGTTAGACCAATGTCAATTTTTGTTTTTTACTTTACTCTCTTGATACTTTGCCTCGCGGTCCGTCTTGCTTTCTGGCTGGATACGTGAGGCTAAAGCCGCGTGCACATTGAAATCATGACGGGGGGGGGGGAAGAGTAATTTTTTCTGAATGAAAAACAAATGTGCACGGGGAAAGCACCCTGTGGTCGAAGCCTCCCTCGTCACATAATGCCCCCCAAAGTGAAACTCTGCCGATCCCAAACCATCTGCACGTGCTGCCGGGCTCTGCGGCACCGGCAGCACATGCAGATGGACGCCTCCTTCCATGCCACTGTGTGATGAACATTAATTGCAAGTATTGGGAGATGCATCTCTCGTAGTAGGTGATGACGACAGGACATAGATATGTCACGTATAGTTCAGCCACACTTGCAGCTCTGTGAGGCTGTACAAAAGGCAAAGCGGCTTTTAGCTTGTTCTTATTCATGCTGATACTGGCTAAATATTTCATAGATGTTGAGAGATATAGATGTGAATGAATAAATGTTCTATTTATTTTTTTAAACTGGATAGATATATATGATGGAGTCAAGGATAAATGTGAGGTTTTGTTGTCCCACAGCCTCTGGTCCTGATCAAACTCAGACAGATGGTACTGAAGCTGCTGAAGACACAGAGGGAGACAACCCAGAGGACCCCAGGTCTCAGAGACACACACACACACACACACACACACACACATTCAAACTCAAGCTAGCATATACTGTATACTAGTGTATCAGCAGTTTGAATACAGGAAACATGCATCAGCTGCATCAAGGCCCCTACTAGCTTACTAAATCCATCTCACTTTGTGTAAGTGAAACTGTGTTGCATAAACTCCTGAGGGCCTGTACTACGAAGCAGGATTTGGCGTTAGCGAGGTAACTTCAGGGTTAACCCCTTCAGGTTTTTCAGTCTTACGAAGGTGGATCACTTCTTACCCTGGTAGATCGCCATGGTAACTGATGCCAAACAGCTAACCTGCTCCAGAGCAGGTTATGTTCCAGATAAGAGATCAACTCGTATATAAAAGCACCGCCTACTGACCAATCAGAGCTCGATGCTGGGATCGTATGGTAATATTACACACATATGAAGAAGTTACACTCATAATTCAGGCTAAAAAACAACACAGTTTAAACTGACAAATGCTGGAAGGACTGGATTTATGCTGTGGGTGTTTACCGCTTTGAATTATGTTTTTATATTTATTTTTTTTCTTGCTCTTGATGGTACGTTTCCACAGGGGCGTTTATTTTTATCGCGAGGGGACGCAACGCTTCCCAACATTGGACGCTCGGTGGGCGTGCCACTAGGCGGAGACACGATAGATGATTGACCAATACTGGGCGGTGACGTTTTCCCAGCTTTATTTCAAATACTTCCGGCTGCATCTGATTGGACAAACGCTTTCCCTTGTGGGCTGTCCGCTCCCGGATTTCAAATCGGATCAACAAGGCGGCTCATTTGGAAACTTATTTAACTTAAATAAAATAGAAAATAGTTCACCGAAATGTGTGTCTGAAAACACAGGCGAGAAATAAGCTATGTAGTTGCTACGTCTGTCTTTTATTTTGGATTGACAACGTTTATTTTAAAAGATTCTCGGGAGTTTCGAGAGGCGGCGAGTCGCGTCAGACGCCGGTGATTCGCATAAAGTAGACTAGACCTCAACTTTATGCAAACAAGGAACGGGCGTCGTGTCGCTCCGTTTCTCGAATCGCGCCGCCACGCTACCAGAATGCATTGCACGGCTGCTTACATAGACAATGAATGGGAAGCGTGGAAAGGACAGATCCTGTGGACACGTACCATGAGTCCGTTTCACGCCGCCGGAGAAGGGGACGCAGCTGAAGGAAGAAAGTTGAAATAGTCACACACGCCGCATCTTTGTTAATGGGCATAATGACGTGCAATCCAACCATCCATTACATACAGTATCTTAAAGCTATATATATCTAGACGACTATATCTGACTTTTAAGTGTTCTGTTAAATGAATAAGTCTGTTTTTTCTTTTGCCAGCTGTCCTTCCTGCATTTGGCAGCTTCAACTGTGTTCATTTTTAGTGGATTAAGTGTTTAACTTCTTTGTATTTGTCTAATATAGTTTCTTCCTTTGTAAAAATGTGTCTCTCTGCCTGTCTGTCTGCAAGTCTGTCTGACTTGTCCATGTCTGTGATTGGTCAGCTGCTGCAAACACCGCCCCGTTCATGTGAACGCGCTCATAGCCAGATTGAGAAACCCTGGGTTGATTTACCGAGTTGATAACGACCTTCGTACCGTTTAGCGTGATCTCGGTTGTTAGGGTTAGTTAAGCCAGATATCGAGAAAATACCCTGGGTATGTTGAACTCGCTTCGTAGTACAGGCCTCAGGTCAGCTGTCAGTTAGCAAGCTCGTTAGCACAAACGTGACATAAGTTCACACAAATTTTCTAATTTAATACATCATTATTTCTGTCGAAATGCCGAGTTGGAGATGTAGCCAAGGCTTTCACCTATAGCAGTCACGTTTTGAACGTAACCTCTTTATTGTCTCTTCTCAGGCACCCAGGCATCACCAGCGGCCTGGTGAAAGGAGCTCTGTCAGTAGCTGCTTCTGCCTACAAAGCTCTGTTCACTGGACAAGGCCCCACACAGGTCAGCAACCAGTTTATATCATCATATAGCAATCTTATATCGCACTACAAGAAGTTAAGAAGTTCGCGGTGCTGTTAAAGTACTAAAACTAGAGAAGTCCCAATCAAGTTTTTCTGGGCCTGGTCCCAAGTCCTTTTGTATTGTATATCTACGAAGCCCCCCACTAGACCCCTAGGAGAAAACTTTTATCAATTCTTGCGCTCAAGTTAGTAACTCAAGGCAACGGGATACCTGACTCGAGGGGAACGAGATACCTGACTCGAGGCAACGGGATACCTGACTCGAGGGGAATGAGTTTGTGTAACTCGAGGGAACGAGATACCTGACTCGAGGGAACAAGTTCATAAGAAGTTTCTCCTAGGGGTGCTCCATAAGGCTGATCTGGTCAACTTTTCCGATACAGCATTTTCCTGTTTCTGTAAATCATGGATAAAGTCTGTTTATGTCATCTAACAAGGTTGACTGCAGAGTGACACTTGCATATTTTTAGGGTCACTTTGGCTCACATGACTCTGTCTGGAAAACGAGTGGCTGGTTGCTGGAGAATAAACTTTCCCAAATCCAATAGAGCAGGGCAGCTGCTAACGTTAGCATAAACGACGATAAAATAGGAGGACAGGCTTTCACACAGTAGTTGGCACTACACAATATTCAGTGGATATGCTAGTCGTAAACGGGGTTTGTTTTACATAATCTTTTTATATTTTTTGGTTTAGAAGAGTGTAAAAGAGACTACCATCCAAATTCTTTGTATACAGAGTCTTAGTGCAGCTACATGCACACTGCTGAGTAGAGATATCCAAAGCCAGGCCTGCCGCGCCTAGCTATGGTTGCTTTGATTGGACAGGTACTGTTCAGCGGAGGGGTTTCATGAATGGTCAGTTATTAACTTGGTCAGTTCATATGTTGCCGGGACATTTGGTTTTGAGCTGCGACCAGCGGTCGGGCCACAAAAATTTCCCCGCCCTTTGGCGGCCACAGTTTTCGACCTAGGAGGCTGAAATTTTGGGACATGGAGGTCAAAGTGTGTAGATGTGGAGGTGTGTGTTTGTGTTCATGCAAATTGGCAAAAAAGGGGGTGTGGCAGTGAGAGTGGCCTGCAACAAAAAGGCACATAACAGTAGGCCCGTTCGAGATGAACCGCGCCTCGCCTGGAAAGTAGACGAAATCAGGCGGCGGCAGCAGCAGCAGGGGGCGGTGGCAAAAAGCTGCGGGCAAGTCGGACAGTTTCCAGCAGCGGATCTAACAGGAAATCACAGAAAAAGTGACATCCTGTTAGATCCGGTCTGTAGGCCACTTGTAGTTTTCAGACCACATTGGGATTTATTTATATTTGTTTGTAAATCTATGTGGAAATGTGCGTGTATCTGGCATCGGATTCTATCTTTTATCATTTTTATGTCTGCCTTGTAAAGCACTTTTGTAATGAGCACTCGTTTTGATAAGTGCTATATAGATAACCTTCATTATTATAATTATTAATATTATTATCAACCACACAAGATGTGTTTGTTAACAGATGAAACCTTCATTGCACAACATGAGACTAATAGCCTACAATCTAGCGTTAAATATTACAATACAAACCCAAGCGTTTCCCATAATGCCCCGGGTCTTGCAGTCGGTGGAGAGCGACTAAAAGCTGCCGCCGCCTCGATCTCGTGAGGTTATCGTCGCCCACGCGTGCGTGACGTCAGAGCAAGTCGGCATCAAGTCGGACACAGATCTAACCGGCGTGCATTGCGCGGCGATCGCCGGTGATCGATTCTGCGCAGGCCTGGCTCATCTCCAACAAGCCTAATAACTTCTAAGCAGATTCACGTACCATCGCCAAACTCATGTTTGTCGTAGACTCTTGTGGGAGGCCCCCCCCCTACACTTAAGCCCCGCCCCTTTCAGAAGCAGTGAACCGTTTGACGTAGACTCTTGTGGAAAGGCATCATTGCACTCAGCAGAGTTCCTTTTCCATTATTGACGGCACTTATCAGTAGCAGGTTTCAGGGATTGATCAGGATCTTGTTTCTACGCAGCCTCCAGTGGACGCGTCCACCCAGGACACCATGATGGCCGTGCTGGTGGAGATGGGTTTCGGGGACCGGCCGCTGAACCAGCGGCTGCTGAGGAAATACAACTACAACCTGCTGGACGTGGTCAACGAGCTCGTTCAGATGACTGATAATGACTGGTACTCGACACGCTACTGACAGGAGAGAAAGAGATAGAGAGAGAGGAAGAGGGGAAAAGGAGAGGGAAAGAGATGAAACAAGAAATTACGGATGAAGAGAGAAGAGGAGGAAAGATAGGGAGGGGAGAAATTCATTTCGGCTCATCTACCTTTTTTTCGCCTTCCTCCTTCTGCCCATCTCTCCTCTGATTTGTCCAGTTGGACGGAGATCCAATCTTCTCTATGACCATATATAAGGAGAAATTCCAGCAAACTCTCTGGGATATTGTTGTAGAGCATCAAACACCCACTTGTCTGTATAGTGTTACTTTCAGCTTAGGTCTCAATAGTGGGGCAGGGCAGCTGCTTTGCATAGGAATTTAAGAGAGATGAAGAAAGAGACATGTCTTAAAAATTGCAAAGGAGCTATGTGTAGCATTTAGCATTTCTCAAAATTAAGACCACATATCCCATAAGGCTCCATTTGTTCTGAAAAGCAAGGAGTATAAACTGATAAAAGCTGGTCAGTAACAGCAAATATGTATTTTAACGTGACACAGTATGCTAATGTGAAGTTGTGTTACCTTCAAATACTGAACAGCTCCACTTCCATGCTGCAAAGTAACGTAACAGATTTTTACAGGTGACGTAAGATGCAGCTCAGTGGCTAGCCGAGGTAAATGTTCCCACATCAAAAATAATCATGGTTATGATTTGTTAGCGTTGAAATGCTACACATACCACATTCCTGCTTTGTCCTTTTTACCTGCGACACTAATGAAGTGCAAAACAGCGAGATAATATCAAGTACCTGCACTGAGACCGACAGTGTCCACATCACAGGTCACTTTGAAATCACTTAGTCAGAGCATGTGCTAGGCAGTCACAGATTGGAAATCCACATTGAAGTTATGGTGTATACTTTTTGCCATACACCAAACAAGCTCAGAGCACCGATATACTTCCTTTTGACTACATATTTGTGTGAGCATGATGGTTTCTTTGGAGCGTCCGTTGTGTGTGCATCCTCAAACGTTATATACCGCTACACATTCCACAAGATAACAGCTAAGCTATGTGAATCTAATAGAGCCGGTTGCTGCTTTTAACGCCATGATCTCAACAATCTACAATATAGTGAATTCGGGGGGTTAAGTTATGTTTACATATAGTTATGTGCAATATCCAAAGTTCTCTAATGAAGATTTTCCAGTGTTGGCCAAGAATGATTTGGACCTATAATCTGCCTCAGAGTTCAGGTTACAAATAGCCTGGCTTCTAGCAGAACTCTATAGGCCCACTTGATATAGGGGTTTGGGCCAGTCGGGTTTGGGCTAGTCGGGTGTGGGCCAGTCGGGGTTTGGTGATTTTAAAGAGTAATTTATTAAGAAAATGTTCTCTTTCTCACTCTGGCTGTGCCAGTTTACTGAATTCATATGTGTCACACAGTAGATATGCAAAGAGTGTGGCAATGCGTTGCATTAGTCTGGCAAGATAGGCTTTGGTTCTTGGCTTGGGTTCTTTGGCATGATCAGTTGGGTTCAGTCGGGTCTTGTGCTTAAAGATACGGGTACGAGCCTGGTTCAGGTCTCAGCTTTAGGCCTGTGCAGTACTGTACTACTCACTCTACCCCCTTGAATATACTTTTTGATCATCCAGGTTAGGATTGGGGGGCAACATGGCGATATACACCATGAGTCAATATAAAGAGATTTTTCAGAGGGAACCATCTTTTTAATGTCTACCGATGTGTTAGGCTTGTTGTTTTGTTGCGGGCTTTGTTGCAAATCGACGAGCAGGACCGTTTCATGACAATCTTAGATTAGTGTGTGATGTGACTCATTGAGTCACATCTTCGCCAGGTATTGAAGTCACTGGATTAGCCGAAAGCAGAACGCCATCTGGTCATTTTATCTTTAAGCAATTTTTCAATTGATTGATTATTGGAAAATCTTGTTACATTTATCAATATTGTGATATAGAATTACATATACCCCCCCTAATCACTAGTACTGTATGCAGGCGTTGGAGCCACATGTCTATGCATTCATGTTGGTAAAAAGCAAGTATATGATGATCCTTAGAGCAAAGTGATTGTCTGTGCTCGTTTAGGTTCAAATATCTTCTTCTTATTATTATTGTTGTTTTATAACTTATGTCCATATCACTGGAGCATATAAAGGGTTTCCACACACCTTACACTGTACTGTATGCATAATCTACTGAATATTAGACATTCCCCTATAAACTTTGGATTTGGAGATAGTGTTTGCACTTAAAAGCTTACAGGTCACAGGGACCATTCAGTCAACATAAGGTTTTTTTTTTTCCTAATATTGACCTCCCCGTCTTACACACATTCCCTGGACCTGTTTGTTGTCTGAACATGTAAGCTGGCTCTCTCTGTGTTCACTGAACCTCCCGGTCAGACTAAAGGTCTCAGTATGCTTCAAACGTGCTAGTTTGTTCAGCGTGTCGTACCAACCCACCGTCTAACAAGTGTTTCTACCTGGTCCGAATGGCTTTAGCTGCCTCCCTGATCTCTCTCCAAGAACCACTTTTCCTTTCTATTTCTACCTGGTTGTCATTATTCTAATAGAGTGCTACAGGAATGAGTCCCAAAACCAGGAAATGAGTTGGCCTTTTTTGCACTTCCAGTTCCATCGTCTCAAAGTCAATGAATGGGTTTTTTGGTTAGATGCCTGAAATAAGGTCTGTGGTTAACACAAGCTTAAGAGATTTTAACAATTTGTTCTACGACATAAAATGTGTCAGTAAATATCCCACTTGCAATTTTTGGCTGAACCGCAGAGGGCCAGCCCTACAAAGGCAAAAGTCTGTCACTGAGTGACTGAATGATGAAGTTACATGATTGGTCGACAGAGTGTTGGAGTTTCCTCATTGCTCTTTCAAAATGAAAAGGCAGTGATCAGTCCTTCATGAAAATAAGCCCGTCCAGCGGCTCACGAAACTTGGAACAAAAATCACAGTAGTGGTGTTCGTTTGTGAAGATCGTCTCGCTGAACACGTGTCAGTATCATAAACATTTGTTTGCAACAGAATTTATTTTCTGCAATAATCCAAAAATCCAACGGAAGAATCCCATTGGCTTTTTGTATTGGCCTACAAAAATACGTCACCCTTGCAGCACTATATGAGTCCAGTACTAATGATACAGGATGACATCACCAAAACTGTCCAATGACCTGTCAGTTCATATGACTACATGTTTACAGCTCTTGGTTCATATAATAACAATGAGTCTTTCTTCCCCTTTGTGTGTGAACCAACCCAAAAAGTAACCTTAGATGATCCAATAAACTCTTCGTTTGAAGCGTACTGAGGTTAAAAATTAAGACTTTCTAGCAATTTATTTAGCTTCTTTTAGCATCACGTGACACAGATCTTTACAAATCAGCCTAAAAGAGACAAACGGCTGCTTAGAGTGACTGTATTTAGTTAGGTCGGATGGAGTATGTTTAATGGCTTCAAATTGGATTCGGCTATGTTGAGTTGAATCCCCTCAGCATCAAAGCTCATGCGTGTTCATAATATCATTGTGCACTCCTGTCATCTGTCAAACCGGTCAGGTGCGGGGGCTGATGTGTACTTCTTTTGATAGAGCACATTAAGAGTATGTACAGTAACCGTGAGGTCATTCCGAACCTAAACTGGAATCAATCAGTGTGTAACAATGTGAAAATGTGTTTTGTTTTTTTTTTCTCCCTCACAAATGTATGAACATATACAGAACCTCCTAGTTGGAAGCAACGACTATCAGCTGACTCCATTAGTTTACGTTAAGATTGTTTTTAAGGTGCTTTTGCTTCGAATGCTTGAAGACTGTTTGGTAATGATGTTGTATTTTTAGGCTTATTGTGTGGTGGTTGGATTTGCTCTGCTGTATGTGTGTGTGTGTTAGTGTTTTCCTTTGTAAAAAAAAAAAAAAAAAAAGAGAAATGTTACCAGATTGATTGAAGATTGTCTTTCTGTGAGTGGACTTGAAGGATTTTGGGGTTGGAGTTGAAGACATAATTCAATAAAACAACACTTGTAGTGGGATTTTTGATTAATTTTGAGCATACGTAATACATAAATCAGTGTTCCAAAAAACATTTGGTACAGATGTGCTAATTTTGTGTTGTTTTTACCAAGTCAAAATCACTGTCTTCAGTGAGACGCAAATTCTGCAATGAAGTTTATAAGGAATAGTTTGACATTTTGGGAAATAAGAGTTAGATGAGAAGAAAGAGACAATGCATTGCCACCAAAAATGACCCTAATTTAAACATGTCTTGGTGACAAGTATTTAAAATGGACAGTGAAACATATTAAGGGGTGTTTTTGTTTGTTTATTTTGCTTTGGAGGTGTCCCTTTAATTGAATTAATCTCCTGCTTACATATACACAGTTCCTGCCAGAAGTTTACCTAAACTTCACATCATGTATTCCAGAGTTTCTTGTACATTTTGCATCATATTCATTCAACTGAATAGTCCCTTTAAAAGACATCAAGTTGTCCCCCCCCACCCCACCGTAGGTAATTAATGAAACCTTGCTGCACGTGTCTAATCCAAACTCCTGCGTGGTGAAATGGAACCTGGCTGAAACGTGCTCTCCGTGAAGGTGAAGAGTTTCAAATACTGTATACTGTATATCATTTTTGCTTTACATTAACGTGTATGTGTTCCACGAGGGACGGTCGGGTGAAATATTTTCATATCGGGGTTATGAATACAAGTGAAGTATTTATGGAGGAAGAGAAAAACTGGATAGTTTGAGCTTTTTTTTTTTTTTCTGTGTTGCACTTTATGAACATGGCTATGATGTACAAATCAATCTGTCTCCAATTAAAGTCATTACACTGATGAGGAATTTCTGGTTTATTTTTAGTCTATTTAGTGACACGAAGATATACGACTGTTTGTTAAAAGGACGAGCGTGTGTTACAAAGGAAGCACAGTTCCGATGAGGACACGGTGTCAATGATGTGAAGCACCACCTTTACATACTGTATGACACTTGATGTTGTGTATGAGTCAAGAAATTAGTGAAAAATGTATGAGTGGATAATAATTATACCCCCGCGACAACGTAGTCAGGGGTATATAGCGCTCCCGTGTCCGTCCTTCCGTCCGTTCGCATGTCACATGTTTCGTTTCCGGAGCAGAACTCGAAAACTATTTAACTTAGGAACTTCAAATTTGGTATGTTGGTTAACAGTGTGGTCTAGTCCTGAGGAAGGTGAGCGCATAACAAGCTACATTGTGCTCAATAGACTAATTACATTAGTTCTAAAAGGGCAAAAAACCTTTGGCCCTACTTTAGTAGGGGTCAAGCAGTAGGCGGGGGGGTATGTGAGCCATGCTCCCTTCTGCCTTGTTCCCTAAGCAACTATATAGCCAAATGTATGTCGACACTTTTGTCTATATACTGTAGTGCACTTTTGTTCTGAGGCTAAACAGTGGACAATTGTCAATTGAATCCCAGCTTATAGTAACAGAATGAAAAGAAAAAAAGAAAACGCACAAGAACAACAATTTGAGGTCGCAGAACTCACACCCGAGGGCCCTTAAAGGAATAGTTAGGGTTTTTTTGAAGAGGGGTTGTATGAGTAGGTACTGAGGTACTTATCCTTAGTGTATTACGTATAGTACTGTAGATGGCAGTGGGCACACCCCCAGTTGGGAGAAGCATGCAGGACTACCAGCAAGGGAACTAAGCAATGTACTGCTGTGGACAGGGGCAACAGCAAATTGTATTTTAGCCACATAAAAAAATGGCCACTTATTTATGCTATATTCAGAATATTTTCACCGCTTTACCTCGCTGTCAGACAGCCCT
>CAKAOH010000112.1:0-28234 GCA_916701665.1 Sebastiscus tertius | reverse complement strand
AAAAAAAAAAAATTGAAATAAAATGCACCCAACACCCAAATGAAGGACTCCTTTACTGAAGGGAGCTTGATTGATTGATTGATTGATTGATTGATTGACAGAACCTGATTGGCTAATCCTGTGATTGATTGGGGAGGTGGTGAATGAAACGATTACGAGATTAGCCATTGATCGCATGGCAATATAAAGGCCACTTGTATAACTGAATGTACTGCATCTATCTGCAAGTGCAACAACTATGACTACCACTTCTTATGCATTCATTCCAATCACCTCTCTAACTGCATTCAGCATTTAATTCCAGAGCTGTATATCCTGCATGGTTTACTCTCTTTCTCGTCATCTGTATGACGCCATATAGTACTATGTCATCTCTCTGTGTCATGTGTCAGCCAATAGCTGCATTTTTGCACCTTAGTGGGACAGCATGCTGAGCATGAGTGCTATGTTAGCTTTACTGGAGAGAGGATTATAGTTGTCTGTATATCATGGTGTGCTGTAGTACTTGACGATCACTTTCTGTACCACTTTGTAGACTGCAGACAGTTGTAGAGGTATGGCTGTTTTAGACTTAACATATCAAATTAAAGATGCATATATATGGATGAATAGTGTGCGCCCAAAAGAGGATGCAAGCTTATTCTACTTCAAAGCAAATCTACTCTCCATATGAAATATGTTCACTTCTAGCCTTTTTTTTAAGAAAGAAAAAAAGCTGCCATGAATTAATCTGTAGACCCCAGCAAAGCAAACGTAAAAAATGTGTGCCACTGATTAAGTAACGGCAGCTTTTCTTTGTTCTGATTTCTGTAACGAGGTGTCCTTGTTTTACTTTTTGATCAGTTTGGTTCTGGATGGTGTGTGTTGGTGGTTGTGTGCTTCGAGGTCTCTCTGGTGTGCGACACTGATCTGGAATGCCTGGCAGTGTTTCACAACCATGGTTTGATTTGATTTTTTTGAGGAATGATATTTGCATCCCCCATCGTCTCTGTCTTTATCTTTAGACTTCTCTCTCTCTGTATTCTCCATTCATCATTTCTCCATTGTTGCTCCTGTACAGTTAGATCCAATGTAGGCAAATGGTCAGATGTATTTTTGTATGTGTGTATCGCATCTTGTCGTTTCTGTTTGTTCATTAGAAGAATTGCACATTTGGATGGATTGTTCACACTCTCTCTCTCTTCTCCACATCATGTATGTGTTTTTCTGTGTCTTTTCATGTGGACTGGCTCCTCCTGCATCCCTCTATATTTCTGTCTTTTCTCTGTCGTTCTCTCTCCCTCCCCTCCCTCCTTTTTCTGTATGATGTGTATTGGACTGGGAGGGCTGCCAACCTTTTTTGATTGGTCTCTTGCTGCATCTGATGCTTGCTGATTGGCTAGTTTTGCTCACCTCTGGTGATGTGATGCGCTCTTGATTGGCTGCGTGTAATTTGTGTATGAAACTCTTTGATTGATGTTTTTTGCATTGTGTTCAACTGATGAATCTGCCGCTTAATTCACCTTCTTTTTCCCTCCTTTTTTTTAAAGGTAGCAATATACTGGTCTTGGATTTCTTTTTGAATGCTTTTGTTCTGAAATATTTTGTTGTTTTCTTTGTTCTGTGTGCCAATGGTTGCATTGTTTGTGTGCAAAACTGCCTGACTTACTCACCAGGATCCTTGTTTTCAATGTCTTTCTCCTTCAAAAGAAGTGCATGCATCAAATACCATCGCAGCTCATCAACAGAATTAACCTCTGTCATAAGTAAAAAAAAAAAAAAAAAACTGTTTCAAGTATAATGACACCTCACACTTTAAAGTTCAATATGAAAACTCTGATCATTACGTGTCTGAGAATACATTCAGTTTAAGAAAGCTTTAAAACACAAACCATAATGTGATTGGATTCTGCATCATTCAATTCCTCAATGCTTGTTTATCCATTAAACTGGGTCGACTCAGCCCCTGACCGTTTTTTCTGGTGTCCAGGTGAATAACGCCACAGCCAGAGTGATGACGAACAAGAAGATGACCACTCCTTACTCTAACGGAGAGGGCCTCGCTACTCTGCCATACGGTAATGCATATGGTAACTTAACAACAACTGATTCTTTTTTTTGTTTGATAAATGGTGACTATGCTGGGCAATATAGCTAAAATGAATATCACCATATAGATAAAAGTATTGGTTTCCGATGTAATGTATTATATCCACAAAACAAAAGCATCAATTACTTTTTTTTAATTTAAAGTTGGACAATATAACTTCGCTAAACAATAGCATAGGGTTGCAACTAACGATTATTTTCAGTGTTGATTAATCTTTCGATTATTTTCTCTATTAATTGATTATTTGTTTGGACAAACCGTTATTTTGTTTCTATTAATCTGCCAGTTATTTTTTAGATTCATCGATTAAACTTTTTGTCAAGAAAATGTCAGAAAATTGTGCAAAAATGACCACACCATTTCCCACAACCCAAAGTAACTAGGGCTGCAACTAACGATTATTTTCCTTGTCGATTAATCTGTCAATTATTTTCTTGATTAATCGGTTAGTTGTTTGGCCTATAAAATGTCAGAAAATTGTAAAACATATCGATCACTGTTTCCCAAAGCTCAAAGACATTCAGTTTACTGTCATAGAGGAGTAAAAAAAACAGAAAATATTCACATTTAAGAAGCTGGAATCAGAGGATTTAGACTTTTTTTTCAGAACACTTACTCTAACCGATTTAATCGATTATCAAAATAGCTGGCGATTAATTTAATAGTTCACAACTAATCAATTAATCGTTGCAGTTCTAGTGCAAACAGGAAACTTTATACATCCTCTCTTTACAATGAACAACAAAATGAACAGCAAAGATCACCGAACAAATGCACAAATCATAAAGTGCCTGGTTGCTTCAGTCAAGTTTCAAATGTACATTGTAATTTTTTGTTGACTCTAGCTGGATGGAAGTTGAGTCCCATGGTCGGAGCCATGTACAGCCCTGAACTCTATACAGGTACGACAACAAAGATTAGCTTCATACTCACCGAGACCAATGGAGACGAGATGCACAAATATTGTTGTAATCTTGAAGGCATTTACGAAGCTCTTCTTTTTGCCTTCTCTGTGTCTTCAGTACCGGGGTTTCCGTACCCAGCAGCAGCAGCAGCAGCTGCCTCCACCGCTGCGACCTTTCGAGGCGCTCATCTCCGAGGTCGTGCTCGGCCCGTCTACAGCGCTGTCAGGGCAGCTGTGCCACAACCTGCCATCCCTACCTACCCGGGGTAAACACACACTCACGCAAACATAAATAACTAAACCAGTAAACTGCTATTGATAATGAAAATTAGACCTAATGTTACTCTTCTTAAATGCATGTCTTCACTTAGTTAAAAATAATACTTCATAATTGTGCATGCTGTGTGTTTGAATATATTTTTATTGAGATATTGACATTGAGAGTTTGCCGAGCTGAAATACCATTTCCTTGTGCCTCAAAGGTGATAATGATACTTAAGTGATGAAATTGAGTCTAGCAGTAGTATCACTCTAAAGTTGGTGCATTTGCATACAAAGAGGTGGTATTTTTGTCTTGCATGTTGCACGGTGTGTAATAATCTCACCCTTCTTTCTTTTCTCTCTTTCACAATCTGTTTGGCACCGTCCTCTCAACTCTCTCTCTCTCTCTCCCCCAATCGTCACTCTTGTTTGTTCTTTTCTGCAATGCCCACATGGTGGCGCATCACACCATCTTTTTGTTTTGTTTGTTTTCGCCTCTCCACCACCGCTCCTCTCTCCTTTTCCTTCCTTCCTTTCTCGTCTCTCTCTCTCAGTGTGATGGCCTATCAGGATGGCTTTTACGGTGCAGCTGATCTCTATGTAAGTATACCTCTCTCTCCTCTACTGCCTCACTCCTCACCTACGTTTTCCCCCTCTTGCCTGTGGGTTTTCAAGTGTGAAACGGCACGGACCAAACCCATAGAGACGTGTACTTTTGGGTGTTTTGATTCATTACAGCTAGAGACATTTTATGTTCCCCTGACTTTATCTTAAATTATCTTTTTACATTACAGATACATTGAACTCTCAACTTATGTTTTCTGTACAATCACCCATGAAATGTTCCTTCATACAAATATAAAAATAGCCCCCACACACACTTTCATCATTCACGAGTAGACTCCTCTAGGGTTTGTCTCTGTGCATTTGTGAGTTTAGTTTGTACCAATGTGATTTTGAGTGTGTATGTGTGCGTGCGTGTGTGACCAGGTTGACAATAGCTGTTTCTGTTCTCTCTGTAGACTAGTGTTTCAGGACATTAGTGGCAGATTGCCCCAGGTAGGGTTTACACACTCTGTGTGAGAGCCAGTGTGCATCCTCCTCGTCTCCAATGACTGCGTGCTGCTAGACATTATTGACCATCTGAGATTGAAATGCCTTCTCTGTCTTCTTCTACTAACTCACTGGATTCTGACATGGGTGGAGTTGCGGAAGGGGGAGAAAAGAATTAAGTTGAAATCTGAATTCGTGAAGACATAAAACGTCCATTCATAAATTATCTACAGGAGAGATGGATGTACATTTCAGGGTAAATTAGGTGCAGTATTGAAGGTTAATACTCAGAACAGTGGGTCACTTTCTTTAACCAAATTCTGCACTCGTGATAAAGTTTTCAAGTCTATTCCGTGACAATACATCCAGCTGAATATGTACATTTTGTTCTTTTCCTCAGTGTGAGAACAAAGACATTTTGTCTTATTTTGGCGGCGTCCCAAGGTGACACCCTACAGCAATGAATTTAATACTTTTCATTATGTTCTTGTGGAAAGATGCATTGGAACACATTGTTTTATATTATTTGACATTTAGGGATGCACCAATCCAACTTTTTCAGTTATAATACCGAATGTGATACCTGGGTTTTCGGCCGATAACGAGTACCGATCCGATACCAGTGTTTAATTAAGTATACCTCACTGTGGAAGTGACTGGGATCATTCTGTTATGTGTAAGACAACAACAGGCCTGACTTGAGCATTGTTTTCTTTGCAAAACAAAATGTAACAAATAAATACATAGACATAAATTTATTGAATTGTTATTTATTATTAAAATAATAAATCATACACCAACGACTTGGTAGAAAATCTTCAAATTGAACAGGAATTACAATTCAAGTGTAAACCCTTTTTAATGCAGAAACAAATTGGTCAGCAGGAATTCAATTTCCAGTATGTAATGTATATAATATATGCATATAGAATTGAATTGAATAGATGGCCTCCATTGTGATGATACCCGATCCAGCTATTTGAGTCAAGTATCGGCCCGATATCGGTGTATCCCTAATTTTCATCACACTCAAAACATGTAAAAAGAATCCAAAACTGGAATAATTTCAAGCCAAGACATGCTGTCTTTTTGTTATACTTTTTTCATTAATTAACTCTAAAACTATTTATTGTACACAAACTTACCATATAAAGTATTAGGCGTCTTTTAGTGTCTATTTTATTCGGTGATATTGCCATGCTTGAAATACAAACAGAACACAAAATAAATAAGACATGAATAATGAAATTACAACCTGAGACGTATCCAGTAGTCGGAGGGATGTAGGAGAGTTTCTATCAGCAGTTGATTCAGACCCCTTCCAGGAATCTCCCTATCTGTTTCACCTGTGGCATGCTAACTGAATCAATGTCGGCATGCAGACATATTTACAAGGCTGACTCCTCCCCAAGTCCCCCTATTTCCTCCCTCCTTTTTCTATAAACCCCCCTTTTCTATCTTTCTTTATTTCACTTCTTGTTGCTCTGTTCATTCTGTCTTCTTTCTCTCCTCTGTCATTAATTTAAACCTTTTCTGTTTTAAGTGTCATCTGGCACTAGCACTTCCTCTTCTTCTATTTTTATTATTCTCTTTCCTTGCACTATGACTCTTCCTCTTCCTCACCTATTTTCTGCATCACATCCTCTCTCTTTTTTTATCCCTCTTATCCTCTTCCCTACCTCCCCGGTCCAGCCTTCCTCCCATAGCAGCAACTGTGTGGTCCTGAATGCGGGGACTTGGTCGTGACTGATCCTTTAGGGTAGAATGCAGCGGTGTTTGTTTGTTTTTTTATAGGGATGTTTGGCCTAATACGCTGTACGTTCTGAGTTTGGGAAAGCATGCTGTGTCTGTCAGTGATTGGTCGCTGGCCACGTGAGCGTGTGTTTGTGTGTGTGTGTGCCCTTTTTAATCCGACTGGCTGACTGTCTTCTTACACCTGTAGTTTTTGTTCATCAGCTGTTCATCTAAACATAAATAATGACACAATCATCTTGCCACCCCTTCCCCTTTCTTTAACTGTGTGTTTTTGGTAGGGGAACCGGGGTGGGGCACAGTTATGGGTATGAACTCTCTCTCCCTCCATGTCCAACGCACAGTGAGAAAGATGATGTACTTTAATGTTGCACAGGGGAACTCTGCAAACAGTAAAAAACACTATAATGTACAATTAAATATGTTTTTTTTCCGGGGTTAGTCATGGAGGGAGAGACCCACACAGAGCCTGAGCTACATCCTTGTGAATGCTATACTGCACCAGATTAGCCAGTTTTGCTGACTGTCTGCTTGTTAATCTTTCGCTCTCTTCTCAGCAGTTTTCCTCACAATGTAACACTTTTGATTAACTACTAGTCTGTTTAGTGTGTAGAGGAAATACAGCAAACCGTTAACAATAATTCACTCTTGTTTCTGTTTTGTCCCACCTCTCTCTTCATTGTGTCTTTCTCCTCTTATCACACACACACTACCCCTCTTCCATCTCTCTTCTCCTTCATCGCCTCATCACAGGGCGGATATGCAGCGTATCGTTACGCCCAGCCAACTGCGGTAGCGACTCCTGCAGCAGCGGCGGCTGCAGCAGCAGCTTACAGTGACAGGTGAGTGGACCGTCCGGCACATCTTGAAGTCTCCTCTGACACCTGCAGAACTTGAGATGTTGGCTGCTTGCTTGCAGCACTGTCCTCTGTCACTAAGTAGTCACTTTATTTAAAAAACACATTTAAAATAACACAAGTGCTGTACATTTATCAAGGCGAGGGTAAATTGGAAGTAATTTGGGGTTTTATTCCTACAGAAATCATCGACCAGGGGGTGAATCTTTTAAAACAAAAGCCCTCTTTCCTCCAGCAGTTACAGTATACTAGTCAACTTATACTATGCAGGGTTATTATAGTAAACTAAAACTGAAACTAATACGGAAGTAAGTAGTGAAACATATTTTTAGTTTACTAAAACAAAACTAAAACTAAATTTAAACGATAATCCCTGGGTACAAAACAAATAAACATAAAATAACAATGAACGTAAATTCATTACGGTTTTCGTTTATTTTTTTAACAAAAACAAACTAAAACTACTGCAAAACTAAAAATAAATATATAATAAAAACTAAACCTGAGAAACTGAAACTAAACTAAAACTAGCAATCACACTCTGCAAACTAACAAAACTAAACTAAAATTAAAAAGTCAAAACTAAAATAAAATTAAAAATTAATTGAAAATTCAAAACTATTATAATCTTGGTGCTATGAGACAATTTTTTTTTTGTTCTTCAAAATATAATGCAGTACCTCATGTTTGATGTGTTTTGTTGTTCTCTGATAGCTACGGACGAGTTTACACGGCAGACCCCTACCATGCTGCGCTCGCTCCGGCTGCCTACGGTGTTGGAGCCATGGTAAGTCCCTTAAGCCCATTATACTGTCAAGCATTCAAAGGATAAAGCAAGTGATGGTCTATGTTTTTCTTTTCATCAACAATTCCCATGAAGGAGCAAAACCAACAATGTGTTAGTCCGTTTGACCAAAACGAGTCACAAATAAATTGTTTGATTTTTGCTTGGCACTGTAGTTTTGAGCTCAAACGAGGAATAAATTGTACATTTGTTAGAAAATGTTGGTGATTGGATTACAAACTGTGCAATGTGGGACACTGCCCAGGGGCCCTGAAAAGCTTGAGGCTTTCTCTTTTGAAAATGTTGTTTGGGAATTTGTAGCATTAAAACACAATATCAACTGACCTGATGGAGCCTTTTAAAGGAGCGGTGTGTAGCATTTAGAGGGGTGTATTGGCAGAAATGGAAATTAACATTAATAAGTTTGTTTTCTTTAGTGTATAATCACGTTTTTGCATCAGCCACTTGTAGTTCTCCTACATGCTTGGCACACGGGAGAATTTTCAGTTGGTTGCAATCTGCAACCTCACCGCTAGATGCCGCCAGATTCTACACACTGCACCTTTTAAGTTGTGTTTTTAAGAAAGTCCTTGTGTCAAAATCTAGTTTTAACACTAAGTTACTGTGTTTGAATAAATTACTACACAGAAAAAAACTGGAGCCAGGTAGTATTCCAGCATAGAAAAAAAACAGAAGACATTGCACAAATAGTGGGAGGATTTTTGTGCCCTATAACCTGGATGGCTAATGTGGGATTTTGATTTTGAAATAAAACTACAGTGCCTATGTTCACAGTAATGAAGGAACATATCAGAGCAACAGTGAGGCTCGTTGGTGGGAGGTCTGTGACACAGAGGGATGAGATACTTATATCAGGGTTTTTGCTGCACAGAAAATACTTTTGAGAAGGATCAATTTATTGTTGGTTTTGGTCTTTTTATAGAATTTATTCACAATTAAGAAAATGTAGAATATGACCAGACTGATCATTTACTGAATAATGTCACTTAGGAAAAGACTTTATTCACTAAATGTTTGTCTTTTGTTGTTGTTTCACAGGCCACACTGTACAGGGGAGGCTACAGTAGATTTGCCCCTTACTAAAGACACTACATTTCCCAGGAGCTCCTCTCTTCCATTGAATCACTCTGAAAGAGCTCCCTCTGTTGTCGTGGAGGTGGACTGCACCCAGTTTTAAAGTGTGGAGACGCCCACAACAAAGATATTTCAGATCCCACCCCTGAGCAGTCCCCAAGTTTTCTTATATACGCTACTACAGAAATAGAGGAATGCTGTATTAAAGACTGATGGATGGCCTTTACATAAAAAAAAGAAGAAAAAAAAGACTTTAAATGGCCACCTTCCCTATTGCACGGCTGTAATATAGTCCCCCCTTCTTAATCCCTCGGCACTCAGCAGCACAAGACTCGCGATGGAGCCCAGATGTTCTTCCAAAGGCTGTATGTGGATCACTGACATTTAAACAGCTGTCAACTGTGTATGAAAGAGAGCGGAGTGCTGTGTGGCCTGCACACACTCAACATTTAAGGAAACAGAGAGGGAATCAAAGTGTCCACAAAACGTCGGAGCGGTATAGGAAGCAGGAAGGTGCATCGAAAGAGAACCTTAAAAAACATTTTGAACCAGAATGACGAGTCACTAAAATGATAAAAAAAAAAAAAAAAACACCCACTGATGGGATTTTTATAATTCCTCCTTAACGTGGACGGATAGTAACGAGAGAGGATTTCCATTCTTGCTGTGTTCTGGTAGAGGGAGGCTGAACATGGCGGCTCGGAGGGATGATGATGTGTGACGGTTTATACAGAAATCACGTCCGAAAGCTGAAGGGAGGGAGGGTTATTAGAGCTGTTCCTTACCTCAAGTTTTCTTAGTATGTGGAAATGGTGAACCTTTAAACTTAAAATTGTTATGATATGCAAAGAAATTAGTTTAGAGAAAAAAAGTTACCAAATTATTATTATTATTATTATTATTGTAATTATTCTCATTATTATTCTTATAAAAAAACATTATTTTGTTTGACTCTGCAGCCAGTGCTGTTACGGGACAAGTAGATCCAACAGTGAACCTCGGGGTTAAAATCAGAAAATGAGCATCTCTATGTCGAATCTTTTTTGACTACAACTATAGTCTCACATCGTCTTTCTCATGCACAGGATTTCACTTCACCGGTAAAACCACAACTAAAACACTACAAAAAAGTTCAACACTAAAAACATTGTCTTCTTTAAAAATTGATTTTAGCTTTAGATCCAAACAAAATCATCCACCCACAACCCCGGGGGTTCAAGTATTTGTTGATCCTTTAATGTAGAGATTTATTATTTGGATTTTCCCCTCATGCTCCATCTTTTATAGAGCAAAGTCCAACATTGAATGAGTCTTCCTGAAACATACTTTAGTCGGTTAAATGTGTTCGAGATGCTGCCAGCAGCGATTACTGAGCAAGAGAGAGATTCTGTCGGTGAGTTAATAGAAAATATTTAAATGCAAAACACCTTACTATTGTGCATATTTCTATACCGTTGTATTCTATATTTCCAAAACGTGGCTTTTTTTGGCTTTTGTTTTTGTTCCAAAGATTTGTAGAAAGCACATTTTTCTGCCGTATGTATAAATATATTATCTTTGTTATTATCATATTCCTTGATAATCCTATGGCTGTCTTTATTTACTTCTTTTTCATCTTCTGTTTGTCTTTTTTTTATATATATCTGCAAGTGTTGTTCCTTCTCCAGTAAGGTGCAAGTTCAATTTCAAGTTGTTTTGTTTTTTACTTTGGAGTAAAGATCTTGAGGGCGTACCTGAGAGGTGACAAACTAAAGGTATGCAGGTAACACTACCAAACTTTTGTCCTCTTTTTAAATATTCAGTCTATCCAGGTTTGTTTTTGTTTTGTTTTGGGTTGATTATCCGTTAGCATGACATTTATTATATTTCAAAACATACAGGAACGGCTGGATTTTTCTTTCTTTTTTTGCGTCCATATTTTGGTGACTGAGACATCTGGTGTGAATGAACATAGGCGTGTAGCACTTTGGTTTAAACCAACTGTGTTTTCTTTCTTTTTTTGAGTTTTTATCATTTATTTCAACAGTTATTGTTTTTGTTTGAAGCAGGCTCCTTACATTTCAGTGGTTAAATCTGCCAGCGTGGTTGCTCCAGGTTTATTTGAAGATATCCAGTAAAATGTCTGAAAGTATTATCTCTCATACATAAACAGGTTAATATTCCAACACGGTGAAAATCAAAATGTCATTGTGGAATATGATCTAAGTTAAACGGGGCCGTTATCGTTTGTTTTTTTTTTACCTATAAACTAATTTCAAAGCTACCGTTGTGTTTTCCATTTCTCAAATTTGGAAAAACAGGTCAATAAGATGTTTTTTTATTATTATTTTAAATGTGCTGCTGTTGGATTTTCACATGACATTTATCATTTTATTTGTAATATCTCCAATTTACTACAGAATGTGCTCTGGACAAAAAAAAAAGAAAAAAAGAAACCTAGCCAAAGATGCTAACTTACAGTCCCCAGCACGTTCTGGTTCTCAGCCTGAAAAAGTGCTACACAAAATACACAAAGATGGACTTATGAAGCCACTGAAGGCATGGACAAACCAGCATGAGCGATACTTGTCAAGTTTAAAAAAAAAAAAAAAAAAGTTTTGCATGAATCTTGTGTCTTTCATATTTGACTCCTGAGCAGCCGAGTCCAGTTGCGTTCTTCTTTACCACTAAACTCTGTGGAGAAATGACGGGCAGCTAGCAGGTTTGAAGCTAGCTAACACAACAAAGAGCACAGTGCTGTTTGGCAAAAAGGCCTGCTGACAAACGAAATGGCTGCCGCACAAAATAAACACGTGGCAGCTTCATTTTCCTGTCATGGTTTTCTTGCCGCTGTATTATAGTAAACTATGTGGCCATTCTTCATAGTTGCTATGGTTTCTCAATGAACAGTCCTCTCCCTCTGTCATGTCTATATCCCCCCTTGACTGCCATTATGTTTTTTAGTTATTGAATGTCCATATAAAATGTTTTATATAAAAATGTTTTGTTGTGATCAAGCTTTCTTGTTGTTTTCTTTTGGTATTCTATTTATTTAGTAAAATGGATGAGCGTTAGACAGTGCCAGTATAAGTGCTGATTATTAATTTAAAGGTCCCATATTATAAAAAAGTGAGAATTTTTTTTTATTTTTTATTATAAAGCAGGTTTAAGTCCTATATAAATACTGTGAAAGTATCGAAACACTCAATCCACAGGGAAATACACACAGCCCGTATTCAGAAACTGCATTTGAAATAAGCTGTCAGGATTTCTGTCCATTTGTGATGACACAATTTTAAACATAAACATTCTTAAATGTGTCCCAGTTTATTTCCTGTTGCAGTGTATGTGAATGTCATCAGCTGGCAGGAAGTACACATGGACCCAAGCTGTTGCTTAGCAACGCAATTCTGTTGCAGTTCCATCAAAATTAGCTAAATCGGAGCGTTTCAGACAGAGGGTAAATACAGGCATATTCATGCTGACAGTATGAGGAAAATACTTTTTTTTTTTTTAACATTACAGCATGTAAACATGTTCCGCTAGAAACACAAAATGCAAGTATGAACCTGAAAATGAGTATAATATGTCCCCTTTAAATCTTAATGTTGATCGTCAAGTCAGTAGCTATACATTAAACCTGCAGCAGATTTCTTTGGCTGCTTGATGGCAGTGGAAACACTTACATATCATCTTTTAAAGAGTAACTTCAGTATTTTTCAACCTGGACCCTATTTTCCCATGTTTTTGTGTCTTAGTTGCTAATGGGGACAACATTAGGTCCAGTATTTAGGGAGAACGCTGCAGCCGCCAGCCGCTAAACAAGCTGTAATGTAATCATTTGGGGCAACCTGGCACCGTCAGTTCACGTCCACTGAAAGTGCTTGTTTTTGCATCCGACGGGTTCAGATTATTATAAGTTTCTAATAACTTTATGGAAAGGACCCTAACAGAGAAATTTAACGTTTTTCTTACCATTTGCTTGTTCCGGTCTGTTTGTTATTGTGTTTCTCGCTCAAAGAAGTCTGAAATCTTGCGTCTCGTCCACATTGTCAAAATCATCTAAATATTCAGCCATGACATTGACGATCTTTTAGATAACACCGAGCTACGCTTTCTGTACTCTTAACACAACAAACTCTGACAACACCAGTGTCCTGTGGCACTCCTCTCTTCAACTCTCACTCACATTTTCCACCGTTGTTTCTTTTGGCAACAAGTCACATGACACAATGACAAACAGAAAGCAAAAAGGTAAGAAAAACATTTCTCTGTAGGGTCCTTTCCATAACCTTGACTATGACAAACCAGAAAAAAAACAATCAGGAAGGCACATTTGTCTACTGGCAATGGGAAAGGAATCTATCACATATTTTTAGAGTGTTATCCCACTTTTATGTGCTAATGTTTTGTTAATTTAAAAGTGTACGTCTCCGTTTTCCAGGAACAGTCCCCATTTTTGGAGGCCTACATGTAATTTACGTATGTAATCTATTGATTAAAAGAAATCAGTCACAGTGAATAAGCTACTGTCAGGGTAGAAATGTGTTACTTTGACACATGTTTCTCACTGTTTATTATGATCAGTTAGGGCTGTAACAAATGTCTGGGTTTTTTTACATTCGAAACTTCTATTGCGGTTTTTGAAGGAACCTTCGAACTTCTGTCATCATATTTTATGATGTCATGACCCTAAAAAACAAATGGAGAAATTTTTGGTGTTATGTAATTGTGGTGCTGTCCCCGGCTGGAGCTGTCCCCGGAAACGTCTATTCAAGCCAGGTGAGTAACAATCGTTTGACATACGCTATTAATGATGTCACAATTCATTATATAGATTATCTGCTATATATGTTTTCTGTTACAGAGTGGAGATGAAGAAGATTGAAGGAAAAGGTAAAGATATGATTACACAGCCTGCCGATTTATTATTCCAAACAATGTCTCTGTATTGTACATAAATATAATTAAATACACTGTATTGAACCTTCGTAGTTTGACCATAGTTTACCATAGCTTCAGTCACCATGGTGATGTAAACTATGATTTTCTGACACCTAATTTTATCAGTCGGCCTGCGCCATAGTTTATTAAAGTACAACAGTTACCACGGTCAAAATAAATGAAACCGGAATTGTTTAAACAGTATTTGGTCATTGTACTGGACAAATACAATTTTTGACATGTCATTAGGATACTGTATATGATCTGGGAGTCATGGATGTCTGTACAAAATTTCACGGCAATCCATCCTGTAGGCTAGTTGTTGGGATATTTTAATGTGGACCAAAGTGGTGGACCGGCCGACCGATATAAATATTGATTATAGCAGCTTTAATGATGCAGATATTAGTATATTATTTGTTATAGGTTTTCAGAAATTCCCATTGAGTTCTAATTTGTGCTTAAAGAAGACAACATTTCATTGGGGAAAGATATTTATTGAAGGTTCTACTCACTATCCTGTTGATAGTGTGGACAAATTTACATTCATGTGTCGTAAAAATACAAATTCATATACATCATAAACAGCTGTACATTAAAAAGGAATAGCTCCAAAGGGGAGTGGGGTCATGGAGTAGAAAAGGCAGGATAGAGGAGCAAAGGTTCAGTGGTGATATACCGCAAACAGTGATCCAACCTGCTTACACAACAGATTTAGTCCATTGTCTCTCAGAAATATACAAGCCAGGTGCAAAGAATGGGGGAGGAAGTTTGGAGTTACTTCTTGAAGCATGGACACCTCAGTGAAGTTTATGTATATATTCATAAATAATTGTGATATGTAGCTTTTTAAAATTGCATTTGCCAATTTTGCCACATTTTGGAAGAGCTTTGGGCGTCAATCTTTGTGCAGTGTTTCCCAAAGCCCACGTGGGCTGAACACATCGTCAGACATCAGGGCAGGTATGAAGGAGATCAGGGCGAGAGGGGCGGACATGGGCGACGGAAAATCAGTGCAGGAAGGTAAAGTTGTTGTGGCGAAAATGCTGCGGGGCTTCTAGACAATTCCATATTTCGCCAGGTCGCTGAGCTCCATGTCCCCGAAGGCTTCCCATGGGCAAACCACTGTGATGTCTGTGCCGAGACCCTCCATGCCGGGGATGTCGTCTCCGAATCTGAAAAAAGAAACACAAGCGTGTCTTAATTTCATTTGATATGTGGCTTTCAGTTGTGGAAGAAGTATTTAGATCCTGTAGGCTCAATAAAAGTACCAATACAACAATGTGACCAATCACTGGGTTAATTTTATTTAAGATTATTACTTGTTGTTGTTTTTTAATGTAGAATTTAAATCAGAAAAGTAACTTTAGCTGTCAGATAAAAGGAGCAGAAAATGGAAATTCTCAAGTAAAGTACAAGTACCTCAACACTGTAATTGTAGTACAGTACTAGTAAGAAAATGTCTTTAGTTACTGTTGACTTTAAAATCCATCTTACCCTTTCTGGCCTGGTTTAGGGGCCTTGCTCTTGAAGGTACGAGCGGCCCTCTGCTTGAACTTGGGAGGTGCCTTCTTGTCGGCGGGAACTGCAACACCTGCGTCTGCCATCTTTTACACTGAGAGAAAGAAAAACAATTAAAAGTCAATTTGTATGTCTTGATGTTTAAGATTCTTCCTCCTCTAAGCCCCTCTGCTCTTTGCTTGTATGATATAACATCCCCAGGTTAGGTCAAACTATTAACTAAAGCTGTCATAAAGCTTCCTCAGAAACTGTAGCTTTGTCTATTTTTACACCTTGGCTTTAAAGATTACTCTTGGCCATGTTGCAGCCTGTTTGTCTTCACTAAGTTCACCTAATTCCCTAGTGGGTCAACACGCATGCTGTGTATTGAGAATAATAAATCCTGAGTTTAAGGAGATTTTCCCCCTAACAACTAATTTACAATCTGCTTTAATCCAACCTTTCTCTGACCTTAGCTATAAACCTTATTTTATAGGGAATCTCAGCAGTACTGTGGACTTTGACCTCTCTGATGGCGTCTTTGAACACGCAAACAATTCTAGTAATTTATGTGGAATCTGCCAAGTCTTAGTTAACTAATTCTTAAAATTCACGCCCCACTAAACTAGTTACAGTATGCGCCTGTTTTTAATTAGCCACAGCAAACAATGTGAGCAGTTATTGTGTGCAGATATACAGTGTGTATAATACAGTATGTGTGTAATGTTCTTCTACTCAACACAGCTAATACTGTAGCATCCGTGTTATCTCCAACACATACTGATGAAAGTACCCAAAGACATCTCTTTTTAATTGTTTTTAGCTTCATTAACGAGGATGCTCGAGGATATCTTTTTTTTTTTGTCAAAATGGCTGTCCAATTATTTAACATAAACCAACAGAGATTCAACATTTACTGTATGAATAATAATAAGGAAGGGAGGAGGAGAAAAATGCATGAAAAATAAATTGTTTAATTGATGATTTCCTGTATTGCACCCATCAGAATTTAAAGTTTTAGTAACAGATGTGTCAGATCTTTGCTTGACACTAGCGAGACAGCTTCTGTTTTATTGTCTCACTAGTTTGTTTCTACTTTTTTTTTTTTATTTATTAGTTTTGTCTGTTTTAATTTGTTTTTACTTATTGCTATCACTCATGCCATTAGGCTGCTGCTATTGCATGATGATGCTTGCAGTTTTTTACTGTGCTGCAAGCAAATTTTCCATCCAGGACAACAAAGACTGAACTGAAAGTAAGAACATTACAGAGAATATTCTCAATCCTTTACACATACATAATCAATCCCCTTTACGGCAGATGAACAGACATTTTTAAAATAAGTCCTGACAGCAATCAAAGATCATTCTCCACTTAAAACCTCCCTTTAAAGTAAATTAAATTGTCTTTCATAAAATCAGGCTTTTCAAGCACTGATATATACGTTTCTGGTAATTCTTTTTTCTTTTTCAGTTTAGTAAATGCCAAAATATGTCTTAAACCTGCGGCTTAAAAGGAATACCTTCAAAGGAGTTAATGCCCAGGTATTGCAGGGCCTCCATAAATTAAAAAAGTAAGTAGCTACTTTAAGTAAATTTTACTTATATAATACTTCAAAACAGTATTTACAAAGTGCCTTACAGAAAGGAGAAAAGTAAAAGAGACAGATAAGATAATGTATAAAACAAAAAAAACAATTTGGTTTTCAGGTGCTTTAAAAAATGTAAAAACGGACTTGTCTTCTTTGAGAGGCAACAACAGCACATCCCAAGTATAGATAACTTTGTCTACAATAAGAAGTTATGTTTCTACAATTTAAAGATCACAACCATGATGTGTACCTCACAGTATCTATCTGATCTCATGCTTTCTCAGCACTTTCCTACTCTCATTTAACCTTAATCCTTACAGCAGAATTGAATGTTAGCCAGAGCTGGCAGCAAAAAGAAGATCGGAGTTGGATCTTACCTGGTTTTTGTTGTTGGCTTCTGGCCGATGTCTCTCTGGTCAGTTTGTGTCTTGCTGGTCTTTGAACCGTGGTATCTTCTTATATACACCCCCTACTAATCCCCCTGACGTGTTTATCTATGATTTTCTGTCCCCTCTGCTCAATTAGATTAAGGAGGGGGCTCAAAAAGGTGTGTCGTGACGTGTGAAGACGTCTTCAGCATTACATAATGAAGCATCTCTGAGGAAAAACACAACTGGATTATGTAAGTTGTTTTGGTACCTGATATTCTTTTCTGAATTAGAACATTTTAAAAAAAAACAATTAGATATAATTGTAAAATAATAAATCGTTATACTACAACAACAATAAATTCAGTTCATAGTTGAGTTTTAAAACACAAACAGTGGATTGTTAAAGCTCATTCATGACCTTGAAAACAATTATTTGACAGAAAAATCTTAACTCAAGGTCCATTTACTACTCCAGCAGCTTTCCCCCACATCTCACAGCTAATTAGAAAATGATGACAAAGCTAGAAAATGGATTTACATTAAGTTTTTCTTCGTCAAATAACATAAATAGTGAAGATTTTGGGGCAAAATTGGATGGTATGACAAAATCATGGAGTGTATCTTTAATGTTTGACCCTCTGACATGTCTTTTCATGTCACATTAATAATTGTTCTGTTCAGTTGTCAGATATTATCTCAGTATTGTCCCTCTTTAACTTAAGTCCATGTCATGAGGCGAGGGATTAAGAGCTGATCGGTTAAGTGTTCTTTAGTGATGGATCTCGAGGCTCAGAGCTTCTCTGCTCTTACGTCACATGCCTCAGATCATCGTGCGAGTTAAGTCTGGACACATGTTTGTTTACAAATAAGGTTAAATATATCTCGATCCTTTCCCTTACAAAAAAGAAGTATACCTCAAGTTTATTTTATGAAGTAAACTTCTGTATATTCCCAAGTATACTTTATGTAATAATTATACTAATATCAATGTACAAGTAGTATACTTTAAAGTGTACTCTCAGTAAACTACTAGTTTAATAGCTTTTACTGCAAGTATTCTTGTAAGTTTTCTTAAGTGAACTTATAGTACTTAGCCGAATATACTTTTCTGTATAAACCAAGTATACTTAAACTTTTCTGTATACTTGTTGGTATAAGCCAAGTATCATTTTGATCAGTTTATCTCGGATAAGTACATACAAAGTAATCCTAAGTTTAAAAGAAGTATACTATTAGCATACTTGAATAAACTATTTTTTTGTAAGGGTTACTTAATAGTAAAAGTAGAAATACCATGGACTAAAAATACAACATTACAAGTAAAATTCCTGAATTCATAATGTTACTAAAGGAAGTATAAAAGTACTCATTATGCAGAATGGCGTCTTTTAAAGTGTTATAGAATATTATATTATTCTGTTTTTTGGTTGTTGTTTTTTATCACTAACAAGTACATGTAGGAGCATTTTAATGTTGTAGTTGCTCAAATAAAGTACAAGTAAGTCAAAACTGTACTTAAAGGTGCTCTATACGATATCCAGAGCATTAATATAGCAGCAAACAATTATTTGTAAAGATATAGAGGAGTAATGTCTACCTGAGCAGAGAATGAAGTCACTCTCCCTCTGTGTGTGTTGTCATCTGAGTTTCTCTGTGCTTTGTTGACATCGCCGGACCAGCTGTGCTTGCTTTTAGTGTGTGTGAGTACATGTGAGCGTGCCCCACTGGCGAGCTCGCGCCTGCCGCTCTTTACTGCGCTCAAACGCCGTTGGTCGCATAAACGTAGCACCCAACTTCTGGTCCCCCCCTCAGGTAAACACTATTAGCTCTGTCAATACTGTTACCTTTGTTTTCACTGTTAGCACCGTTAGCTGTGAGTTGGCGGCTCAGCTGTCACCATGTTGAGAGCCATGCGGAGGCAATAAATATGCTCCCAATCTCACATTTAGCACCTTTAAGTGGAGTACTTGAGTAAAAACACTTACATTCCTCCAGTGGTAGTGGGATGCTACAGAGGAAAAACAAAGGGAAAAAAACAGAGCTGTCAAATGCAAAAAAATTAGACAATGTCTTTTTCATTTATTATTTATAAAAGGCTTCAGAGCAGCTGCTGATTCACACCCTTTGTATGTTCTTCAAGTTATTGAGTGTCTGTATTTGTGCACATTTAGCAGAATACATTTTATCACTTTTCTGCATTTGACGGCTCCCCTTCTCTTTTCTTTGTGGCCTGTTATCACTAACATGTTTGGGACATGTTTTCCTGTTTTTGTAGCTATATATAGTAAAACAAAGGTGACCCACATTAACCGTGACATTGTTTTACACCTGCAGTTATTTTTCATATATAGTAAATCAATGACTAAACCACACTAAGCAGTTACTGCACTGTAATAAAATAGTTTTGAGTTTGATGCCGAGGGCTGCAGTATGTGGTGGGCTGTGACAGACAGACAGACAGAATATCTTTCAGCAGATTTTTGGGCTTTTTGATAGTCATGCTAATTACTGTCACTCACTCCTGCCAATAAATGACACCTCCATAATTCACTTCAATTCACACGTTGACAGATGTATCTACAGTAACTTGAAATACACCTTTGTATTTATATCTCGCTCTCCTTCATCTCATCTATTCGTGGTTGAGCTGGTACAGAAGTGGACTGAGCCGAGTTGGCACATGCAACCATGACAGAACATCTGAGGGGATTATAGCCGCTCGGAGGACTTTAAAAAGGGAAAGTCGGACAGAGGAAATCCACAACTGAGAAACAAGCGAAGCTCATCAGACAGCATCAGAAAAAACACGCTGAGACTTCAACTAAAGGTAAGATGCAATTTCCTCAGCTCTGGTACAGGGAGGCCTTTACTGCTTTGATAACATGTACTGCTTCAGCGAAGAGAAAGACAGACAGAGTGATGCTTTGTAGCTTTTTTCTTGAGTATCATGACTGTAAAGGAGCTGAAATCAGATCTGAGATTGTTACTGAGAAGACTTCATAAGGAGTACTTCTTTATGCTGCTGGCCTTCTTGTTGGTACAGCTCGAGGCCCGGCCTCTATTTCTTTATAATGTCCTCTTTATACTTGATGGATTTGGATGAACCCAGGTTGTAGTTGTTTTGTTAGTTTTTTTATCAATGCATTTATGCTTCGGTGTTATGTCTGGATATTTACTATAATGACACCTCTATAGAGAGGACATTATTGGTTTATGGTAGCGAAGGAATCTGCCGAGGAAAGGCACGTTTATTTGACAGCACCTTTCAACAGCAAGGCCATTCAAAGTGCTGCATATCAGACTGGAAAAAGCTTTAAGACAAGATATAAAATGACCACAAAGCAATATAAAAAGACACATGTAAATAGGATTTCATAAAGTAAACCAAATTGAATAAAAGTTGCAGTGCAGTGCATGATATGAATAAATTGTCGTACATTTAATTTAATAAAAAGCAGTAGCAAACAAAGAAAAGTTTAAAAGAAGTGAAAGGTACATGGATCTCATATGTTTTGTTCTACTTCTTTTTCAGTAACTCATCAAAATGGCAGACGTTGCAGTTCCCGCCGACAAGAAGGCTCCTCCCAAGTTCAAGCAGAGGGCCGCTCGCACCTTCAAGAGCAAGGCGCCCAAACCCGGCCAGAAGGGGTGAGATGGATTTAAATTGACACACAAAATAGACACAAGTCTTTTCTTTATTTGCCATTTTCAGCCGGCTTTCAAGCGAGAACTTGTATCTCTCAGTTTGTACTCATCAGATCTTTTTTGCACTCAGATTCGGAGACGACATCCCCGGCATGGAGGGTCTCGGCACAGACATCACAGTGGTTTGCCCATGGGAAGCCTTCGGGGACATGGAGCTCAGTGACCTGGCGAAATATGGAATAGTTTAGCCCTCTTCCCTCTGCCTTTACCCGCACTGCTACTATTGTCCCTCATGTATTCTAACTGTTGACTGAGCAGCTGAACATCTTGTACTTGTGCGCTCTAGAAAGGAGGTAGCTTTTGATTATTTAAAGGTTTGACCTGGAAAAAAAAGAAATCTAGCACTCCCTCTTGTGTCCTGCACTTTATCTGCCCCTGCCTTTTCACCAGTTCTCCATCGTCCTCGTAACGAGTGGTGTCAGCAGCTCTGGACCTCAGCTTGTATTTTCCACAGAGGAAAAGAATAAATCAAATGGAGTATATATTATATGAAAGAGGGTTGGATATCTGTTATTGTGATATCCAGGTAATGTTTTCCTCTTCCTCTTCTCCTCAAAGCTGCTGATTCAACATACACAGATGTTTATTTTGTATATTAGATATGCCAAATTATATTTTTTATAAGAAAGTCTATAACTCCCTTCACTCTTCAGTGAAATAGATCATCTGTATATTTTGTCAGTAGAGAGGAACGATCTCATAAACACAATAAATGTTGATATTTTGAATAGAACTTCTGTCTCTGTGTCCTTCCTATTATTAACACCACATGCTACACATAAAAAAACAATGATCAAAAAACTTCAATAACAAAAAAAAAACACAAATACATGTCGTTGGCCTCTTGTGTCTTTCACTCTTCATATTTTCTGGCTTCAAAGTACAATATAATAGTTAATTTGTGCATAATAACTCTGATACTGACACTGGTGTGGCCATCATTTTCACTTGCATATTTAAAAAAAAATGTATAAAATTCACTGAATTTTTTTAAATAAATCTGGCTTCAAGGACAGAGGGTGAGGGAGATAGAAGAAGATGACTGAAGCTGCTGTTGCCATGGCAACCAAAGCTGCTTATTCACAGTAAATATAGAGTCTATTGTTTTTCTCCACAAGTACATTAAAGAGAAGGTTTAACAGAGAAGATGAACAATGTCAACACAAACACCACATGCCGACAAACATCAAGTTATCATCTATTTTTTAAAAGTTTTCAAGGAAGTAAGAAACTATTTAACAACTGACAAAGGGACAGTGGCGTGTGCAACGTGGCATAAATAATGCAAACATCAGTTCAAAACCTTTGGCCACTTCATTAGCGGGGTCCTGGTAGACCCATGAGGAGTTGCAAGAAGATATTGCTTCAATTTAAGAGGTCACCAGCCACAAGGTTGAGAAAGACTGCTCTACAGAAAGCTGTTGCATGGGCGTTACATATTAAAGTCAATGCCGTGCAGATACATCTGGTTTTATCTGCTGAGGTTTTGAGACATCAGTCTCTGAGATTTCTGCCTCCAAATCACACACATATATTCATTCATTCATATTCATACTAATTACTATCCTGACACTGATGGGATCAATTCTGTAGCAGTGAATCACACATGGAGATGATACTATGGTGCACACATCACAGAGATGAATCCATGTGAAGCTCAGCAGCCTGGTGAAATATCTCACATCTAACTTTCTTCCTCCATTTCAAACAGACCTTGTAATCATGTTTCCTCCTCTGTGTTCACCCACGTCTCCGCCCTGAGGGGCCCCGCTAATGAAGTGGCCAAAGGTTGTGAACTGATGCTTGCTATATTTATGCCACATTGCACGAGGCACTATCCCTTTTGTCTGCTCGCTGTTTAGAGGCTCAAACAGCTAATTGGTGCAGTGACATGAATGCGCATTGATATCTGGAGGCCACACACACACACACACACACACAGAGAGAGAGACATTAACACCAACAAAGATGTTACCAGAGGAGCTGCATTGTGTAGATTTCATATCAGCTGTGGTGGAACTAAGTAAACCTAAATACTGTGTCTAAGTACGTCTGTAAGATACTCATACTTTCCTTGAGTATTTCCTTTTTATACTACTTTAAATATTGTACTTTTTATTATGAATAATAGTTTACTCTGCAGATTAAGATTTTATATACAAAACCTATAATCGTTTTATGAAATGATGCATCGTTACAGATTAAACTACCCAACAGTGAATAAACTAGTTGATCTTTACCTCTCCAAATACAACAGCAAAATGTGACTTACACCGTAATGCATCAATAATAATTAATGCCATGATATAATATGTAATATAACACTGTGGCCCACATTATGAGTATTCTTTTTTCTGTTTTCACAGGTTGATTACTCCTAAAGTAAACATGTTTAAAAAAGGGTGACTCCATATGTATAAGATGTTAATACTACTTCCTCCACTGTACAATATATTGGGATAGACATGGGGTCGACAAAATAATGTAACACTAAATAATCTCTTCCTCTTCCTCCTGTGTTCACGTTATATTTGAAGCTGTACCTTTTAAAATGTTATGATAATTCTGTCTTTTTTGACAAATCAATTAAATAGTTTCTTTAAAAGCTTCTTTAAAATGCCAGATTTCTAGATCGATAATAGATGATAACTTGATGTTTATCGACATGTGGTGTTTGTGTTGACATTTACACTGTTCATCTTCTCTGTTAAACCTTCTCTTTAACATACTTGTGGAGAAAAAACAATAGACTCTATATTTACTGTGAATAAGCAGCTTTGGTTGCCACGGCAACAGCAGCTTCAGTCATCTTCTTCTATTCTCCCTCGCCCTCTGTCCTCGAAGCCAGATTTATTTTTACAATTTGACTGAATAATATATATATTTTTTATATAATGCGCAAGTGTGGCAGCCCAAAAAAAATTGTCAGTGTCAATAAGTGAGTTATTATGCACAAATTATACTATTATATTGTACTCTGAAGCCAGAAAATATGAACAGTGAAATACACAAGAGGCCAAACTACATTTATGTAGTTGTTTATTTTGGTTATGTGTTGAATGCGAAATGTGTAGCATGTGGTGTTAATAACAGGAAGGACACAAAGCCAGAAGTTCTATTCAAAATATCAACATTTATTGTGTTTATGAGATCGTTCCTCTCTACTGACAAAATATACAGATGATCTGTTTCACTGAAGAGTGAAGGGAGTTATAGACTTTCTTATAAAAAATAACATTTGGCATATCTAATACACAAAATAGACATATGTGTATGTTGAATCAGCAGCTTTTAGGAGAAGAGGAAGAGGAAAATATTACCTGGATATCACAATAACAGATATCCAACCCTCTTTCATATAATATATACTCCATTTGATTTATTCTTTTCCTCTGTGGAAAATACAAGCTGAGGTCCAGAGCTGCTGACACCACTCGTTACGAGGACGATGGAGAACTGGTGGAAAGGCAGGGGCAGATAAAGTGCAGGACACAAGAGGGAGTGCTAGATTTCTTTTTATTCCAGGTCAAACCTTTAAATAATCAAAAGCTACCTCCTTTCTAGAGCGCACAAGTACAAGATGTTCAGCTGCTCAGTCAACAGTTAGAATACATGAGGGACAATAGTAGCAGTGCGGGTAAATGCAGAGGGAAGAGGGCTAAACTATTCCATATTTCGCCAGGTCGCCGAGCTCCATGTCCCCGAAGGCTTCCCATGGGCAAACCACTGTGATGTCTGTGCCGAGACCCTCCATGCCGGGGATGTCGTCTCCGAATCTGAGTGCAAAAAAGATTTGATGAGTACAAACTGAAAGTCGCTTCGCTTGAAAGTCAGCAGAAAATGGCAAATAAAGAAAAGACTATATATTTTATGTGTGGTTCTGTGATCTTCCATCCATCTCACCCCTTCTGGCCGGGTTTAGGGGCCTTGCTCTTGAAGGTACGAGCGGTCCTCTGCTTGAACTTGGGAGGAGCCTTCCTGTCGGCGGGAACTGCAACGTCTGCCATTTCGATGAGTTACTGAAAAAGAAAAAGAACAAAACATGAGATCCATGTACGTTTCACTTCTTTTAAACTTTTCTTTGTTTGCTTTTTATTAAAGTAAATGTACGACAATTTATTCATATCTTGTACTTTACCGTAACTTTAGTCAATTTTGTTTTACTTTATGAAATCCTATTTACATGTGTCTTTTTATATTGCTTTGTGTTTATTTTATATCTTGTCTAAATGCCTTTTCCAGTCTGATATACAGTGCTTTGAATGGCCTTGCTGTTGAAAGGTGCTGTACAAGTAAACATGCCTTTCCTCTGCAGATTCCTTCGCTACCATCAAGGAATAATCTCCCCTTTGTAGAGGTGTCCTTACAGTAAAGTTCCAGACATAACATCGAAGCATAAATGCATTGATAAAAAAAAAGTACTCCAGTTTTAAGAGGACTTTATAAAGAAATAGAGGCCGGGCCTCGAGCTGTACCAACAAGAAGGCCAGCAGCATAAAGAAGTACTCCTTATGAAGTCTTCTCAGTAACAATCTCAACTCATTTTCATCCATGATACTCAAGAAAAAAGCTACAAAGGAAATTGCATCTTACCTTTAGTTGAAGTCTCAGCGTGTTTTTTCTGATGCTGTCTGATGAGCTTCGCTTGTTCCTCAGTTGTGGATTTCCTCTGTCCGACTTTCCCTTTTTAAAGTCCTCCGAGCGGCTATAATCCCCTCAGATGTTCTGTCATGGTTGCATGTGCCAACTCGGCTCAGTCCACTTCTGTACCAGCTCAGCCACGAATAGATGAGATAAAGGAGAGCGAGATATAAATACAAAGGTGTATTTCAAGTTACTGTAGATACATCTGTCAACGTGTGAATTGAAGTGAATTATGGAGGTGTCATTTATTGGCAGGAGTGAGTGACAGTAATTAGCATGACTATCAAAAAGCCCAAAAATCTGCTGAAAGATATTCTGTCTGTCTGTCTGTCACAGCCCACCACATACTGCAGCCCTCGGCATCAAACTCTAGCATTTTATTACAGTGCAGTAACTGCTTAGTGTGGTTTAGTCATTGATTTACTGTATATGAAAAATAACTGCAGGTGTAAAACAATGTCATGGTTAATGTGGGTCACCTTTGTTTTACTATATATAGCTACAAAAACAGGAAAACATGTCCCAAACAAGAAAAAAGAAATGGAGCTGTCAAATGCAGAAAAGTGATAAAATGTTTTATGCTAAATGTGCAGAAATACAGACACTCAATAACTTGAAGAACATACAAAGGGTGTGAATCAGCAGCTGCTCTGAAGTCTTTTATAAATAATAAATGAAAAAGACATTGTCTACTTTTTTGCATTTGACAGCTCATGTCCTTTTCCCTTTGTTTTTCCTCTGTAGCATCCCACTACCACTGGAGGAATGTAACTAAGTGCATTTTCTCAAGTACTCTACTTTAGCACTATTTTGATATACTTGTACTTAACTTGAGCAACTATTACATTAAAATGCTCTTACATGTATTCGTTAGTATATTCTACAACACTTTGAAAGGAGCCGTTCTGCATAATGAGTACTTTTATTTGTGGTACATTTTGCTGATAAAACTTCTGTACCTTATTAATTCAGGTGTTTTACTTGTAATGGAGTATTTTTAGTCCATGGTATTTCTACTTTTACTTCTACTTTACTTTTCCTTCCACTACTACATTTAATAATAATACGTCTATATGTTTGATGGTATGGAATATGTAGTTTTTAGTTCCCAGTTTTATCACAGTTTATTTACTGCCATACAGAGACTTGAAAACAGCAACTTCCAACGAAGCTTCACAGCAGTTCTATTTTTAAATGACACAGAACACAGCAGTAATTGTCAATTACTAAAGATTAGGATATATTTAACCTTATTTGTAAACAAACATGTGTCCAGACTTTACTGGCACGATGATCTGGAGCATATGATATAAGAGCAGAGAAGCTCTGAGCCCCGAGATCAATTACTGAGTGACAACTAAAGAACACTTAACCGATCAGCTCGTAATCCCTCGCCTCATGACATGGACTTAAGTAATAGAGGGACATTACTGACACAGTATCTGACAAAGAAACTGAACAAATATTAATGTGACATGAAAAGACATGTCTGAAGGCGGTCAAACATTAAAGACACACTCCGTGATTTTTGTCTCAGCATCCAATTTTTCGACATACTGTACTATGACTTTTTTCATGAAATTTTTCGACATACTATTATATGCCTTTTTTCGACATAGTATAGTAAGAGTTTTTTTCAACATACTATACAATGACTTTTATTCCAACATACTAAACTATTACTTTTATTTATTTTTCAACATACTATACTATGACTTTTTTTTTTATTTTTCCGACATACTATATTGTAACCTGAGAAATAGCTCGGTGCGGTAGATACCTGGTTGGAATACTGGAGGTTGTGGGTTTGATCCTTATGTGACACAGTGAGTATTCAGTTCTAACTTCTGCTGACAAATCAAATATACGAAGAGAACAATCCCAGGTGTGTATGACATTGGTGGCTTGGTTGCTAAGTTCCCGGTTCTTGCTGCGGCAGAGTGGAGTTCGATCCCCACCCTCACATCGAAGCCCGGTGCCCGACAGTGGAGTGAGACGAGCGTTTCCTCCCAGGGTTTCAGAGAGATACAACTAGGGGGTTATGAAACAGAAAAACAGAAATTATAACTGATTGTCAGTGGTCAATTGTTACAAAATAAATATAATGTATACTATTGACATTATTAATATATGAAAAACTAAGTTGTCCATAATATATATAACCTTGACCCTAACCCTGACCTGTATAATATATAACCCTAACCTATATAATATATAACCCTAACCCTAACCCTAACCTATATAATATATAACCCTAACCATTACCTTTACAATATATAACCATAACCCTAAACCTAAGCTGTATAATATATAACCCTAACCCTAACCTGTATAATTCAAAACCCTAACCCTAAACCTAACCTGTATAATTCATAACCCTAACCCTAAACCTAACCTGTATAATACATAACCCTAACTCTAACCTGTATAATATATAACTCTAACCCTAACCTGTATAATTCATAACCCTAACCTTTATAGTATATAACCCTAACCCTAAACCTAAGCTGCATAATACATAACCCTAACCTGTATAATATATAACCCTAACCCTAACCTGTATAAGTCATAACCCTAACCCTAACTCCTAACCCTAACACTAACCCCTAACCCTAACCCTAACCCTAACCCCTAACCCTAACCCTAACCCCTAACCCTAACACTAACCCTAACACTAACCCCTAACACTAACCCCTAACCCTAAC